>QFEU01000486.1:0-16132 GCA_003316345.1 Tricholoma terreum | reverse complement strand
TCTGCTGTCATATCGTTGCCCCCAATGGATTAACGTCCCGGTGGCAACCGATTTTGGCTTGTTGGATTTTCTCACCGTCAATGACCTTGCTGTTGACTGGTGGATCGCAGACGGTTGGCCCTGAAGCACAATAGTGGATTTGGCTAGGTGCCGTCGTTTGGTAAGCCTTGGGCGTGATTCGGGGGAAAGGTTATATATTTTTTTCGCTTCACAAGCTGGGGGACACGGTCAGAACGAGTGTGTTTTGGAATTATCACGAGGCGCAGTTTATGTCAGGGGTGACATATTGCTGGTGAAGATAGACAAGAATGGCCACCCTATATCAATACCGGAGCAAGGCATTGAAGTCATTCTTCGTACAGCTATTAGGTCAGTCAGCCGGTCTCTACGGGTACATACCATTGAACGTCTGCCAGTGTGATAGGACTGGGATATCTTGAGGAGTCATGAAGCCCGCCAGATGATATTCAAAGGACTATTTTACAAGGGCAGGATAATAGATAGGTCATAAAACGTGTTTGGGCGAGGGTCTAAAATTGTAACTTCCGATAAGATAGAGTAGTGATATGGGGCGACGGTGTGTGATAGCCTTCGTGGTATGATAGGAGCCCGACGAAAATGATTATAGAAAGATTCAACATAGAAACGGCAGATGTGTCGTTCAAGCTCGTCCATGTCTTTATCTTTCCATTGAAACCGTTCCACCCGTAGGATTGAAGGAGCATTTGGCCATGACATCATCAGCCGCTTCAAAGCATGCAAGTAAAACGATTGCTTCTCCCAATCGACGTCGGCGAGCCCATGGTTCGCCGTGGCTAAATCAGCAACAAGAAGGGAGCCTGAGGAACAACCTGGAAAACAGTCGGCCACCAATGCTTGACGATCGCCTTTCGCTGTACTTGCTCTTGAATCGAGGGCAAGCAGTTCAAACCTAAAGTTCAGCTCTGAAAGTTCCCACAGCACTTCTTCTCTTATCGCATCTGTAATAGTCTTGGTCTCCTGGTTGTTCCAAATCATCCTCCCTTGATCAAAGCCAGCAAACTCCACGCCGTCGGACTTGACGCATTCATCAAAGATCTCTCGAGCTCGCCTATGCTGCTGGCCACTAAAAGTCTGCTTGGTTCCCTGGGCATCCTCAATGGGGGGTGGGTTGGAAGAACGATCGACAATAAGAATATCCTGCCAAATAGATGTTGGAATTGGGTGACACTCGAAATTGTTAGAGCTGACACAATAAACAAACGCCGAACGATATTTCAGCCACGCCTCAAAATACATGTCTCGACGTGAGGAGGACTGAGCCCGCACAAACATGGCAGGTTCAGGAAAGGTGTATCCAATGTCGTTAGAATCAGGCTCGTACACGAACTGAGCAGTACCAGAGTCGTGTTCCTCCAACGCGTTCTTCCAACTCACAATAGCTGGCGGAAAGACGGGGTCAACTGGATTTACAAACTTGTCTGCCGCCAAACCCGCTGGCTGTTTCTGCTTTCCCTTATGAGCATCTGATATTTGGGTTAATTATATTTCTAAAGCATTCAAGAAGCAATGGCTTACAGGGAGAGTACCTCTTCGACCGTTCTTGTCTCTTAGATTGCACCACAAGAGGTGGCGGCACCACAACCGGTTTCATGCACGAGAGCCCAAAAGGATTTGGAAATTTCAAGAGGTCGAGGACGCTTGCCTGAAGAGCCATGTATTTTTGTATTCTATCACCCGGCCCACGGTAGAGGGTAGGGCAGTTTGGGCGTGAGCATGGTTCCAGGGGCAAAAGTCCTGGTGGTCGAGTTACTGGCACCAGTTTGTGCACCCGGATCGATGGCAGGGCGGAATAAGGGCGGATGAGCCAAACTGGTACGCCTGCTCGGAATAAATTTTGGCATACAATTGGATCCCATGTGAAAGCTCCCATCAAGTCAAGGGCGGCGGCCGGCGTGCCCGTTTCAGCCGAAACCGCTCTTCGAAATCGAGAAAGCCTTTCAGCTGAAGGAACGTCCTTTGTAGTTTGCGAACACCACGCTGCATTATAAAGAAACTGCTAGATAGAGTCTCAAGGCGATGAAGAAAGTTGAGGAGTATTTTCGATAATTTGTGAGCCACAATTTTGCCTTGAAACAAGGGTTTTTCCGCTCGTTCTAGAAGGCCAACGGAGAGCTCTCACAGTTGGAGATAGTAACTTCGTGCAAGTTTACCTACACCATGTAGTACATCATTATCAAATACGAAGTCCCCCCTATCTGGTGTCCACCACAATATGTTCATTGCATCAGGATAGGTTTTCGGGCCTCATGCAATACATGCAAAGTAGCGGCATTGGGGAAGGTACGCCTGGGGCCATTGAATGGAATCATCCTCTCCATAGCAAAGGTTAATTCTTAAAAAAAAACTCCTGTCTCCTTCCAATAGAGGGCCTAAAACCGTGGAGCAATTTGGGCTGGTGATGATATGCTCGCCGTCACTAGTCACCGCTCCCACTAAGCCGTCGAGATGCGTAACGGCTACAACATCGGCTGTTAAAAAGCAGGGTATAAACATTTGCCAATGAAAACACGCACGATTTTCGAAATATTGGGAATGAAGAAGCAGCGCAGGTTTTTCCACCAACAGTTTCGGAGATAAATCTTGAGGCAATATCATCCCGCACTGGATAAAGCCAGAGGAAATCTGCAGGCGCAAGCACTGAGCATTTGTATACATGTACTGAATAATAATTGTACCTTAGTTCAATGCTAAACTTGATATCCCAAAGCTGAAATGATAAAAAAGACATCACAAGTGGGACGAAGCCACTCTCACTCAAACGCGAACGAAAACCGCGTCCACAACCGATCCAGCGTCCAGGCTTCAAGCGTTGGAGACAAGCAAATAGATAAGAAACACAGACGGCCTCAGTCTTGAGAGGGCTTACGCCGAGTAAAACGAGAAACGAGCTGACACCTGGTCGAGCTTGTTGGACGGTCCTGAAAGGACGCGTCCAGGAATGGGGAAGTGCCTCGCGTTTGGTGACGAGGGCTTCACTGTGCAGAAGATAATAAAAAATCAAAAAGAACCAAACCCTTACCTTAATATTAAAACGAAATGGACAATGCAAACAAGACGGAGGTAAGTCGGGAATAGACAAAGAAAAGATAAAAGGTTGTAAGGCGGCTGATGAGTTCGACCAAACAACGTTCCTCCAAACTTTTCCAAGCCGGCCCTAAATTCAGCCACAGCACCAAACACCGCCTTCTCACATTCTTCTCAGTTCCTGTAGTCCTGCTCATGTTTCTCCTGCTGCCATTGCTAATCCGTCTGCCTTTTTTTTTATAGCTTTTGTTTAAGCCCTCGCCACCAAATGCGAGGCATTTTCCCATTCCTGGATGCGTCCTTTTAGGACCGTCCAACGAGCTCGACCAGGTGTCAGCTCGTTTCTTGTTCCACTCGGCGTAACCCCTCTCAAGACTGAGGCCGTCTTGTTATATATACATATACTTCGAGGTTCATGTTTCGTCATCAAAGCGATGTGCTGTCCGTCTCTCAGACGCGTTGGTTTATGACAGTATAAGAAGCTCGACAGGGTATCAGCTTGATCCTCTCAAGATTGAGGCTTTTTTCTCAAGCACGTCTTTCGTACTTCAGGTTAAGGACCATTCTATCAGCAGTACGTTCATATCTTTTTATATGACTCATTCTTTTAAATCAACACGAATGAATTTTCCAACAGCTACAGATGGGACTCCTGTTCTTCATTTGCTTGATTAGGTCAAGACATAATAAGCCTTGTTCGCTACACCGCTATTCCCTGTACCCCCGTTTCTTTCAATGGTAAGCTAATTGCCCCACAGTGCCCTTTTGTTGTAGTCAGACATTGAACGATTCACCCCGCAGGTCCTGATACATCTTCCACACATCCTTCGCTCTTTGATCCCATGATACAGTGTTTACCATCTGGTGTTCTTTCGCCGCAGTATTCGTCAAGGGAATATCTGTCAGTATGACTGTAGCAAGATCGGTGTGCAAGATCCGCGCTTCCAGCCACGTAATGTTCGGTTTCTGTTCGGATTTGAGGTCAGCAATGCGGTGAATGACGGCCTCCCCACTAGTCGTCCATTTCAGCAATAAACCGTGCCCCACTTCCTCTGAGCCCGTTTCCATAGCATCAGTAACAGGCGTCCGGGGTCCAGCCACTTTCTTCATGTTGGTGACCTTCCAGGTTGACGAACCATCTGCAGTCTTCGAAAGCCGAAGCTCAAGGAAAGGATGGCAGCTGGTATTTGGGACTCCCGAGATCGGCTCAGAAAGCAGCCAGCTAGACAAAGGCTCCAGCTTGGCAGGAAGCATATTGGATAGGGACCATGATATATGACATATATAGTGTACCATCTCGACACTGTCTGCTATGAACACGTTGAATGCACACCACAATGAACGCAAAGGCTCATTCCAATGGAGCATCTTGCTTGCTTGAACACAAAAGTCTGCGTGATTGGGCCAGTCTCCTGCAGCACAATTTTGATTCTGTACCGCACTTCAACAACACGAGGAATAGGGAGTCATGCGATCGCTCACGCAATAATCCCGAAGCTTACACTGGCAGTGTTCGGGCGCAAAGACAACGAGGTGACATCTAGCGCAGATAGGTGGCATAGTGGGGGTGGTTGAGATTTTCGAGGGGCCTTTTCACAAGCTTAGAACAGAAAGTCTAAGATCATCGACGTGGGTGTCTTCAAATATCTAGGCCGTGGATCAGCCATTGCAAGGAAGGGCGGCTCTTTATGCGGCGGTAACAAACAATCTAGCACAAGTTCACGATGCGGAATGAGAGCTGGGAAGTAGTGTTATGTCTCGAAGCTTAAAGTACGCTAGCCTACATTCATGGCCCCATCCTTAGCCGCGCCTCGATAGCCTTCATCTGCTGGCTCATAACCGATCCGCCTCTTCAGTACTACGGCAGCCGGGACAGCCTGTTTGCGAGCTCTCTATTCCATAGGACAGGAATTATGTAAGTGTTCATTAAGTTCGGGGCACACCAACGTACCATGCTGAATTGTCTGTCCAGAAGGGCCATAGACCACAACACAACTAGCATCTTACAACACTTTTCTTTAATCGGAACACCAACAAAGGACAGCTGAACTTCGACAATATCGCCAATGTGGAACATTTGTGGTTCGCATTTTTCAAATCTGCGGAATTGCAGGTTATCCTCGGGCACAAAAGTACGATGACAGGAAGAATCATCTTACCTCCTTTCCCCGTCCGCTTGTCTCAGACTCTTGTAATATTGCACCTGATTGTCCTCAGCATGTATGAAAGAATGTCCAGAAGATCCAGTCATCATGTCAGCTAAAATATGTTGGGGGTCTACGCCAATGTGGAACGGAGTACTTTTCACGCCTGGGGTGTCCCTGCCGGGCGTGAAATATCGATTGGAGGCATCAAGACATTCAATTTCAGTGTCGCCCAGTCATGAAAGAGACCACGACTCCAGAGCGCCGTCCAAAAAATGGCGGTCAAACAGCCCGTATATTTCCTGGCCAGCAGCTACAGCTCGGGAGAAGGACTCTTGTCCCAGCCCGGTGAGCTTGACCGCCTGGCGGAGGAACTTGCATCGTGTCGCAACAGTCCTATATGACGCAAATACGCCAGTCAGCCAGTAAATCGCAGGTAAATAAGTAGGGCACACTTGGGCCTTTCTCCTAGCAGAGGGAGGTCCTTCGAAGCTAGAACACCTCACAGTTTGAAGACTGCCTCCTCAACGGTACCTTTATCTGCTGTCTGCTTGACAAGATGCCAACTCTTTGGATGTTCGAACTCTTGAATCTCATGGCTTTGTTCCCAGCTAGGTTGCATCTGCTTACAAGGGTCAATAGTGCACGTCTTGAAATGGGCGGCCTTACGTCCATAAGGCTTGACAGCTGATCGTCCGTCTCTTCTCCACAGAATTCTTCACACAGGAGATCAAGTGCTGACCCTAGCGTCGGACATTGCGTCTGCTAGGCAGGCTTACGGGCATTCATCAAATCATAGTCTTTGTCCATGGAGGGAGTTTGATTAGAAGGTGATGTGTTTATATTGGCCATCTGAGCACTGGCATAGGGGCTGTCGTGCGGATCTCCTTCCCACGACGAGTAGCCGACATGGGAGCGGATCACCCGCTGGGTCTCGCCTGTGTTTAAGAAGATCCAGAGGGTGGCCATATTGTGCTAACATGCTGCCTCATCAAATCCCCCGATGTCCCACGGAGATGACTCGTCAGCTTATGGACTCCTTCCCGGTGAGTGCTGCTCATAAACAGATAGCCAATCGTCGCTGATAAATCGTATCAAGGCTCCTGCAGCAATTACGTCGGCTGTTGGAGTAATACTCCAAACGTTGGTTTGACAATGTTGTTGTCCTACGTACCACCTCGCGACCCGTACGAGCCCGTTCCATATTCGGTTGGAGATGTGGTGGAATGTCACGCCTTCCTTCTCAATGAGCAGTCCGCTTTGGGAAATGGCACTCGCAAGGTACGTTCCTTTTACCCCCTTAGTTAGCGTGTTGTTGAATGGAGTGCACATAGTGGTATTCCATGCGGGCTTCATGTGTGCACCGTTTAGTAGCTCCCAAAATGGGTGGGTTCTTAATCCTCAAATCAATTTATACGCTAATCATATACCAGCCAAACAATTCATTGGCCCGAAGACGTACTCCTGTATACCAATCGAACACGGAGCCAAGAGGACTAGAATCTATTGCAATTTATCATTGTGATGCCAAGGCTTTTTGGAAGGGTCCCGAGTGGTTGGAACCTCGCTCTTGCCCGACCATGGAGGGTCGTTGCCGACGCACGCCGACGGTTTGTAGCCCAGCCGCATTATGTCGTACTTCCTATACATGTATATTCCAAGCTGTTTCCTTTCTCAACTCAAGTAAACTATTTACTTAGACAATGCTCCTGTCAGACAACGAAGGGTGAATAGAATTTTTGTCTCAACGCCCGTGTTTCATCTCTTGCGCATCGGCATATGCCGCAAAAATAGATAAAAATAGGCTCGTCACAGTGGCCGGGGCCGGGTCCCAACAACACCGACACCCGGTTTGGCAATCACCGCAAAAATAGATTTTTGCAGGCCACGACCAACATAACCTCGTTCTCAATACTGAGAACTCGGAACTTGGAAGCAAAACTCATGAACGAAGTGAACCAATGTGTGGTCAATAATGTATCTGATGTGGCAGAAGCCTCATCCATATCCAAAATACTATCTGAGAAGTCCACCCCTTTGTCATATGGTGACAATCTCACTTTATCTGAAGCGCTGTTCAAGTGGACATCAAATGCCACACCAATAACTTGGGGAAATGAGGAATTTATCAAACAAATCCAATCTGGATACAGAAATGATAAGTTGTTCACACTTATCCTCAACAAACCCAATGAATATCCAGACTTCACCATCAAGAATGGACTGATCTGACAACCCAACTAACACCTCAACAAAGTTGTATGTATCCCTCATAATTGGGACACGATAACCCAAATACTAGACCAATCCCACACAATACTGGGGCACTTCGGGGACCAATGAATGGACAAATATATTTGACAATGGTACTGGTGGCCCCTCATGAACAAAGACACCCGCAAATTCTGCCAAACTTTTGAATTGTGCCAACGTGTGAAGGGACCTAACGCAAAACCCTTTGGGAAGCTTCACCCCCTACCTGTACCCACCAAACCATGGGATTCCATTGGGATGGACTTTATAGGTCTATTCCCAGAATCGAAAGGCTTTAATTACCTATGGGTAATTATATGTCAGGTGACCAGTATGGTACACCTCATTCCAGTCCATACCAAAATGAAGGCCTTCAAACTATCATGGATATATCAACGGGAGATTGTACACCTGCATGGACTTCCTAGCTCAATTGTGAGCGACAGGGACTCAAAATTCACCTCAAAGTGGTGGCATGAGCTCCACAAGATCCTAGGGACCAAGTTGTTCATGTCCACCTCTTATCACCCTCAGATGGATAGTCAAACTGAACAAGGCAGTCATAATGTCAGACAAATTTTCCACATAATCATCCATAATAATCAGAAGAATTGGGTTGATAGGATTGACCTTATGGAATTCGCAATCAATGCCAGCATATTGGGGACAACCAAATATGCCCCATTCGAGTTGAATAGTGGGTATATGCCATCTATGATTCACAAAATTCAATCAGATGACATCATCCCCAAAGGGATAAAAGAATTTGCCAAACAGGCCCTACAAAATCTCGCTGATGTCCATGATTCTATTATTGAAGCATGAGTATTTCAGACCCATCACACTAACAATTGTCAATCAAATGAACAGAGGATTACCAAAGGAAATCTGGTGCTCCTGTCCACAAAAAACTTAACCTACCATAGGGACAAGCACATAAACTTTGCCCAAAGTTTATTGGACCATATAAAATTCTGGAGACAAAACCTGAAATGTCTATGTATACATTGGAACTACCCACAGCACTACAAATCTGACAAATCATACCATCTTTCCATGTATCATTGCTAAGACCCTACCACGCAAATGACAACTCTATGTTCCCTAACAGAACCCACCCAGAAATGTACAATCTTGGAGTACCCAATGACCAGGAGTGGTTTGTTGGGGAACTGCATGGACACCAATGGAGCAATGGGAAGAACCTTGAGTTTGAGATCTGATGGTCACTAGACAATACTACTTGGGAACCACTAAGCTCTTGCAGAGAGCTTGAAGCATTGGACCAATACCTTGAGTTGCAAGGCATCCAACAGCCATCTCAATTAGCCAAACATCACAAGTGACAAGCCACAGAAATTTCCAAACCATGTGGAATTATATAATTGAATCCAAATGTAACCCACGAACCATGCTTCGTGTTCTACTGCCAGCACAACATTTGCCCATCACCAATGACATCAAGCCACTCCAAACTACAACAAGAAAACAAAATGCAACAATCATACTCCCATGCATCCAGTAACAATAGCCACAGAAGAGGGACAGGAAGAAGCCAGCAGAGTTCCAGAGTGAACTCTGCAGTGGGAAGAAGAGACCAATACTCACTGGAACAATACCAACATGGACAATCAAGGTCACCCATACACCAAACCTATCAACAACCATCCAATGCTATGGAAGTTGATGAACCATCACACAATCAAGCCAGCAATTGCTGTGATCAACCCCCCCCCCCCCTCCCCCTGAAAGTGACAATCAAAGAACTAGTCCAACAACTGGAGAAGGCCAGAATTGATGGAACATTTACCAAATTCCTGAAATGAGACATACTGGCACAGGTGGTAGTAGGACAACTACTCAACAAAATTGACAGCCTTCAAGGTGAAGTGGACTGCACCAAATGCACCACCATGACACTGGCCACTCAATTGACAACTGAACCATGCAAATGACCAGTATCCCCTACTAACCAAAGCCTGAGGGTGAAGATCATCAACCCCACAAAGTACATGGCCAAGAATGCCCTGTGAAGCAGCCATCCCAACCCTGGCCACATCAGACAATGAGGTATCACCAACAATCCCCATCCCCACCATGCTATCATTCACCACCTAGACAAAGAACACCCTCCCCATCATGTTGAGAACATGTGACTCAGGGACCATCATCCCTTGTGCCATGAGTTCTCAATGTACCTGTTACCGACCATTGCCCACATCACAATATTTACAGGCCTGAATATTCATCAAAAGGCCAAAGTAATACTGTGAGTGGCACCATGGAACCTCAACTTGCACCAGCACCTGCACCTATTGTGGTCCGCATTCCCAAAGCCCTAAAACCAACGGTAATCCAGCTGAACAAACCTACTGCAGAGGTGCCACAACCCAGCAATGATGGCCCCGACATGGATAGCTCAGATGGTATCAGCAGCGATGATGACAACAATCCAAAATGCAAGGAAACCAGGAGGAGAGAATTTGCTGAAAACCGGACACATTACAACAGTTGTATCCCAGATGGGTTAGGCATGGTCATGGTCAATAGGACTCATGAACAGAATAACAAACTATGTATGATGAGAAGTCAGTTCATCTTCTACTCAATCAAATACAACCAGGCATATGCTGGCAAAACCACAGCCATGGCAAGTGATTATGAAGGTCATATGGATACCCCATACATGACCAAGAATGATTTTGTCTCTACTCATACTTATCCCAAGGATTTCCTATGAACCCTCTAGAAGTTGCATGAGGTGTATGATTCATTAACAACAAGAAGGAGTCTGCTATTGATTGTGTTGAGGCCTACCAACTAATGTCTGAGTTTCACCATATCACTGGTGGCTTTACATCTGACCTGCAGGACTTATCCATGCAAGAAATCCTGAAGGACAACATGTATCTCCATAAGGTCTGTAAACCTTACTCCAACAATTGGCAACTATGGGAGAACTTCCCCATTCATCAAGACAAGGATGCATTCATGGGTAATCAATGGAACAAGACCAGTGGCATGGGTTTACCACCCATATCTGAAGAACAACTACTGGATATTGATTCAGTGGCTCAGTATACAATGCATGAATGACTCGGCAGTAGCAATGCCATCCATGGTATCACTATGGATGTGGCCCTTCAAGCTGATCATCGAAGCGTATTTGGATATTCGCTGGAACACATGCTTGTGGCACTTCCTGGATATTATCATGAAGCCATTGAAGTTTGGAATGTGTCAAATCCCAACAAATCCTTCATCTAGTATACAGGTGATACCCTCACTGTCCAAGCATATGATTAGAAATTGGTACCCAAACTCACCATGGTCAAAGTAACTGACCACATGATCCTTCATGGGGTACCTCATCAATGGGTGGACCATGTGTACACTTACAGTCTTCACTACTTGAATCATCAATCATACTTATGGGCTGGCCCTTTCCAAGACCTCTACTGTTGAAGGAATCATGAGCGATTACAACAAATAGACTCCATTGGGATACCTGGGGCTATACCACAATGGGATGGGTGGTGGTGCCCCACCTATGATGATATTACCCACATTCAGTATCTTATGCAATGTGAAGATGATGGAACAGGTAGGTGCTTCATGGATTTCGAATGGCTTCTAGTTGGAGCTCCTGCCATATTCTGAAAACTCACAAGGAGTATGCTACATGCCTGTAGTGCTGTTAAGCGGGGGGTGTTGAACTAAGACCTCACGCAGTACAAGTGCAACCAACTTCTATAGCGCATGGATGAGGTACATGTAAAACTGTAGCTACAAATAAACATTGCTGGTTATATACCAGCAGCTTCCGTAATCAACAAGTACATACTGCCCATATCGGGCAGCACCCCTACACTCTCCCCCTTAAGCTTGGTATTACACCAAGCAACAACAAAAGAACTATAACGAAATTTAAAGAAAGTGAGGCAGTGGGAACACTGCCAAAGGAATGGATGGTGATAAGCACCACCTGCAACCATAAGTGCGAAGCTTAGACGGGTCCAAATATTTAATACCTGACCCGAGCACACAGCCACCAGATTGCTGCGTGGGGTGGACATGTTCAACATGTCTGTCGATGGACCTGTGTCGACAGGTCCATACATGGGTCAGGGCACCACTAGGGGTGCAAGCACAAGGCTTACTGGTTGCGATATGGTCGGTGACCAAACACAGAACAGACAAGTATCGACATGTCTGTTTGACCGAATATATACAGCATCAATCGACGTTGATGCCTGTTTGAGCATGGGTAGAGGAGTGCGTGATCGCTCTCACTCCTCCATAGGTGCATCCGTAGGTGTCACCGTAGATGATGCCGGTTTTTCCTCAGGCGCCGACTGTGCCCCCGCCGGTTCACTCTCGACAGACACCTGGGCAGCCACAGGCATAGTGTTTGCTAATGCGGTGGCACGTTCCACAAAGGTCCAATTGACCTCTTCAGCAAAGTTGTCTTCACTTGACTCGTCTGAGTCGGTAGGAACTGGGGGCAAGTTGTCGAGGACTTCCCCTTCGGTTGGGCATAATGTGATACCATAGTACGCGAGGTTCCGCTTTGGTCGTGAAGTGGAAGGCACGGAGTAAGATCAACTATCTTCCTTGGTGGGTGCGGAAATCTTGGGTTTCCACACCTTCTTCTTTGGAGGACGGACATGGCCCGTCCATCCACCATCAGTGAACCCAGTGGAACCTGGTCCCACCACAGAAGGAAAGAGAGCGACAGGATCTTCTGTCACTGGGTAGTAGTCCATCGTCGAGGGCCTCAACGATAAGGATGATAAGGCTGAACCACGTCTCGGCCTTGATGCATTCATCGTCACCATTGACAGCGGGATGACCACTGGCCTTGCCATTGGTTGTGGTGGTGTGGGAGCCTCCCACCACGCTGGGACCATCACATGAAGCTCATCTTGAGCTTCAGTACTTGCATACTGGTGGATACACTGCAGGACATGGTGAGCCTCAGCTCTCCTCGCAACGTTGTCGTCCTGCGAATAGTGGTGGAGTTGTCTCTCTGCCCATATGTGAGCATCGACTACTTCGTCAATGCTGATACCCTGTTGTGCGTAGAATTGCACAACATCGTTGACGGAGGTGTTCTCTGTCGGATTGGAATATTGATCCATACTGCGGCCAATGGCCACAGTAATTCCCAACGAGGCCAGCATCTGTCGGTACAGACCTGGCGTAAGTGCGAGCTCAATTGCTCACATGATGAAAACGGCCCTTCCTCATTGGTGGCCTTCACCACGGGGCGCTAGCCCCATGACCAGTAGATAGCCTCTGATTGAGGCTAAAGATATACCTGAGGGATCATGAGTGATCCCTGGCTTGGATAGCAGGTTCTGGGGGTATCTCCAGAGCCATTGTGCCCATTCCTCAATGGGCACGTCTTGTCTCGGCATTTCCATCCGAGATGGGTCAGCAGGTCGTGTGGTTGCCCATGGTGATCGCTGATCAGGAGGTACCCAGTTGGGCAACCTCCACCTGGTCAGTGCTAAAGACTGCAAGGGGGAGCGACTTGCTCCCACCGCGTTTGCATCCTGTGCGAATATCCTCATAGCCAGCATGGCGCCCATGTTCTTATCTTCATGGGCATGATGGATGAGCTCTGTCAGCTCCTCCTCATTTGTAGGCGATATAATTCACCTAGTTGACCGAGGATTCGGTCAAGGAGGAGGAGCGGGTGTCCATTGGGCACCCCGGGGTATGGTTGGTAGATTTGATGGTGTTACCATCGGTGGAGCAGGTGGTGGAAGAGGCGGATAATTCGCCTCTTCAGGCCCAATCATATTGACATCCTGCTGTGCTGCAGGCCTTGTCACCGCTGTCTGGGCATATGAAGTAGGGGCCTGAGCTTCGGGCACCAACAATGTCCAGCTCACTGGTGTCGCATTTCGATCAGGTCCATTACTGGACTCAAATGAGTGTTGATGGCACGGGCGTTTGCTTGCGCGTCCTCCATCGTAGCTCGAGTTATCCTCGAGCTGCTGCTCCAGTCTGTTGACCTTCCTCTGTAGTCGACAGATCTCTTCTTCCACCTCTGAAAGCTAATGGTCAAAGTTGTCAGCTTGTCTCCTCCAATACACATCCTCTTGGATGTGCATTGTTCGACGCTCTCCAGCATTGGAGTATTCAATATCAGCTGATATTTCAGCTGATGATATGTGTGTACCATAATTGGTACACATCTCACAACCTTGGGGATGGTGAATGAGCTCCAATCGCTCATTGTATGCCCACCGGGTTAGGTCGCATGGCGCACGAGCATGTCTGCTCGTGTTAGCTCCGTCTCTCAGAGCTGGACTATCTTTTGTGCAAGTTTCCCATTGCACACTCGGGCCTGGAGATCCTCCAGGTGAACGCATTTCGCGTTCGTCTTGTGACAGCGGCATTTCGCTGTCACCCCATCGTTCCTTCCCCTTTTGAGGATGACTAACATCATCCTCACTCCCCTTGAATGGTTTGTCTTCCAGTGCTGTTGCGGTTTAGTTTTCCTGCATGTTGGTACAAAGGAAGTTTGAATTTTTCTAACTCCATGTTGTTCAGTTTAAGTGAAAAGCATACAGCGATTGCCACCCCTTGTTGACATAATATGTCAACTGATATGATTACATTTATCTGTTTAACTTAACAGATTATTTGTGTTGGTTCCTTTGTACCGATCATGCCACCCTTGTGGCGCATTGTGGCAAGTTTTGCCACTCCTTGACGTTCATCAACGTCAAGTAGTCGTCTAGTGCAGCTAAGTCGTTGCAGTTGTGCAACGGCTCCCAAGTGGAATCTCCTAGATTCCACTTTACCTGGAACTGGATGTTCCGGCCCTGCCAATGGTGGCCTGTAATTTCATCCACATACCACTTGGCATCACTTGGCGCGCCGAAGTCGTATGGCTCTGGTGATGTACGACTAGGGAATAACACATCATCATTAGCGTGATGTGGTCTGAGAAGGTTTACATGGAATCTTTCATGTAAGTTCCATTTTGCCAGCTCAGGAGGTAAGTCCAACTCATAGTTGGAGGTGGAGGAATACGCTTCCTTCACCTTGTATGGACCAATGAATTGGGGTACCAATTTACTGGCCCGACCCTTTGGCATCGACAAGTTCTTTGTCGATAGATATATGAGCTCTCCTTTTCGTATATCTGGCTCGTCATGTCGATGTTTATCGGCATGAAATTGTTGGAATACTCTTTCAGTGATCAATGCATCATGCGCGACCACCATATTCCTGAGTGCATTCATTGCGAATGTGCGTACACCTGGTGGTGCACATTCTGCAGCAGGTAGCTGTCGCATAACTATGGGCATGTACCCACAGTTGAGCTTGAACAGTGCCATCCCTGTGGCCTGATTGATGCTTGAGTTTATTGCAAACTCTGTCATTGGGCATTTATATACCCAGTCCCGTTGGTCTGGGCTGATGGCTGCATGGAATATCTGTGCAATCAAGTGGTTTACCCACTTGGTAATCCCATCGGTCTGTGGGTGGAACGAAGTAGACATCATCAACTTCATACCCATCAGTCTGTGTAGTTCACGCCACCACTTTGACGTGAACTTGGCATCTCAGTCGGATACGATCAAGGATGGTAGACCGTGCAGGCGCACGATCTCACGCATATATATAACTGACAGCTGGGATGCTGTGGTCGTGGTGTTCACCGGCACCAAGTGTACCATGGAAGTTAGGTGACAGATAACTACCCAAAGGTAGTTATACCTGTCAACCTCTGGGAATGGGCCTGTAAAGTCCATTCCTATCAATTCCCATGGTCAAGTAGGTATAGGAAAGGGATGTAACTTGCCTGCGGGTGCTTGATATTCACCTTTTGATCGTGCACAAACTTTGCACGTCACGCAGAACTTCTCCACGTCCACTTGTAGATGTGGCCACCAATACCACCAACGAGTGTAGTCGGCGGTCTTCTGAGGTCCAAAGTGACCTACTATTGTGTGGGCTTCATCAGGAAAATTGCTTTTGCCCTCTGGGTGTCCTGAGTTATCCTGGGATGTCCTAGGTCAGATCAGGGCATACAGGGCAAATCATTACCCTGGACATCCTCTAGATAAAGTCGCATTATTTGGCTACCCTCAGGGCAGTCAGGGTGTTGTGGTGCCCTGTGGGTTGTGTAACTCTGGCTACTCTGGGCATCCTCTGGTGGACCTCTGGCCTGCACTAGGGTATTTTTCTGCCCTCCATCGTGGTATTGTTTACTTTGCATATGTTCAATAAAAAGTTATTTCTATTTATTATAGATTACAAACATATTGTAACTAATGATAATATAAAAACCCTGTAGTGGGGCATGGTGTGGGCCATCTCACGTTGGTTTTCGCCATTGTTGGCAGTGACGTGGCAGTGGCAGTGGGCGGCTCAGGGTGTGGAATGAGAGGCTGGGGGCTTAGTTGGGCTGCTGTAGATCCTCGAGGCATCGTCATGGGCTTGGGGGGCAAAACAGGGGTAGCAGGGGCAAGCGGGGGTGAGCTGGGTGGTGTTGGAGGGCTCCTGGACCGTTGTTTTGGGTTCTGGGGGGAGCAGGGTCATTCTGTCAAGTGCACGACGTGTTCTGATGAACGCGTCCGCACGTAATTGCGTGGTTCCATTTGCAGGGCTGTAGACTGTCATTGTGAGCTGCTGTTTGCCTGGGT
>QFEU01000479.1:0-19305 GCA_003316345.1 Tricholoma terreum | reverse complement strand
CCGGTCTGAAACGATTTCGAGTGGTAGTCCATTTTCGCAATACCATTCATCAAAAAATATCACCGCAAGGTCTTCTGCAGAGATGTCGGTGCGGGTAGGAATGATTCGAACGTCGCTGTTCAGGCGATCCGTGAAAGAGACAATACAGTTAAAACCATCATCCTCCGGCAATGGCCCAATGAAATCCATGGCGACAGAGTCTCCTCGTTGGTCCGGGATAGGCAGAGGATGCAACGGCCCAATTGGCTTTTTCGTTGTAGGCTTGTTCCGTTGGCAATCGGCACAGGCCGGGACGTAGGCAAGCTCTAGATCGCGACGCATGTTCGGCCAGTAGAACGAATCTCGCAGAGAACCATAAGATTTTGCAAAGCCAAAGTGACCTAAGACATCGTGAGCGAGATGAAAAAGCAATTCGCGTACCGCATTGTTTCTTGGCACAATAAGGTGTTGCCCCGCGTAGAGGAGGTCGTTGCGTTTCTCAATACTGTGGGGCGTGATTTTAGCCTCCATAATTTGTTTACACCATGGGTCCTCCGTGTAACCTGAACAGATCCCAGCCAGTAACTCCGCGTCAGCTGTGATGGAAAGGGTCGCCCTAGCGTTCTGTACTGGGAATGCAACCGGCTCAGTGAGAACAGTAGCACATGCAAACGCGTCCTGGTCAGTACTGAAGACCATTGCGATGTGATTGCAGTTGTCCGGAGAGTAAGGCACGTCCGCAACAACCTCAGCCTCGAACGACGTACATGATAAGGCGTCTGCCACTGAGTTGTCCTCGCCCTTCACGTATACGATCTTACAGTCGTATTGGGACATAAATTCCATCCAATGTGCTTGCCGTCTGCTGAGGTCACGCTGGGTATCGAAGTTTTCGAGGGTCTTATGATCAGTGTAAATAAAAAACGGCACACCAATGAGATCAGAGCGCCATTTCTGCAGTGAGCGAATGATTGCCAGCATTTCCTTTTTGTGAACAGGATAATTAAGCTCCGCACCTTTGAATGTCATAGAATCAAAGGCGACCGGTCGGGCCAACTCCCAATTCTCCCCAAAAGACAATACAGCACCAGACTGATAATCGCTCGCATCTGTGGTCACAAAGATTTTGTTTCTGGGCATTAGCTTGTGATCAATTGTCGTTAAACATTCACGGCCCACGACTGCCTTCTTGATAGCATCAAATGCAAGATCATGTCGACTTGTCCAAGGCAGAAAAAGTTTGTTGCATTCCTTCGTCGTGAGTTCTGTGAGAACACGGGTATGCTCCGTAATATGGGGAAGGAAATGAGCAATGTAGCGGACAAGCCCGCAAAATTGTCGAACCTCTTTCGCGTTCTGAGGTCACGGCCATTTCACGATACGGTCCGTTTTCTTGCTGTCAGCCTCGATTCCCCGCGCTGAGATATGGTGTCCGAGAAAATCAATTTCCGTTTGGAAGAGGTGTGTTTTTCTCGGGTTACAGTAAAGCTGAGCCTCTCGCAACGTGCCAAGGATCGTCTCGACATTCTTGCAGTGTTCGTCAAGGGTGTTGGACCAGATAACGATGTCATCCAAATAAATGTGACAGATCTTTCCGATCCAAGGCCTAAGTGCCGCTGTAACCCGTCGTTGGTGGATGGCTGGCGCATTTTTCAAGCCCATCGGCATCACCGTCCACTCAAAAAGTCCGAATGGAGTAGACACGGCAGTAAGAGGGATATCAGATGGCTCCATCCGTGTCTGAAAAAAACTGTTTGTCATATCAATGGTTCCCCAAATCCGACCTTTAGCACAATCATTAAGAATATCGTCAATCCGAGGCAACGGATGAGAATCTGCGATGGTGTTCTTATTGAGTTGTCGATAGTCGTTAACCCAACGTGGGAGGACGGAAGGATCGGACTTAGGAATAATGAATGCAGGCAAAGCGTGGGGGGAGGAAGAAGGTTGGATCCGGCCCGCGTCCAAGTGTTGTTGAATAAGTGTTTGCCAAGCCTCCCGGAACTTGCGAGGGCAAGCATAAGTTCGAGTTTTAATTGTCTGTTCAGCGTTTTTAATTTTTATGCGCGCCGTCACATTTGTAGGTAACTTTTCCACATGAGGAAGAGGTTCAAAAACATCCTTGAATTTTCATAGGAGGTTATCCTCCAGCCCCTTCGTCCTCTCTAGGAACGCAAGAACATCAACACGGTCCTTGATCATTCCGGCAACGTTCAAGGGTTTGATTTCTTCCGGTACCCACTTGCCATTCCTCAATCGTTCTCGACAAACATTGACCAGTTCAAGGAGCATCGACTCTTTCTCCTTTTTAATCAGACGTTTAGCCTTTTTCTCATTAACACTCTTTCTATTTGGTTTGCGAGGTGGTGGGTTCAAGATATCAAAGTTATTATGTTTATCACAGGCAGTACGGGCGGCAAAGTCTACCACGATGTGGTTGGCAGTCAGGAACGGCAGTCCAAGAAGTAATGGGACACAAAGATTCGGCGTAACGATAGCCCTAATGGTACAAGACAGCCAGGTCGAGTCAGGTGCAAACAGATTGATCTTCACATATTCATACAAGTGGCTGTCAGAGGAAGACGTGTTGTTGAGGGCGACGGAGATGGGAAGAGGCTTGTTCAGACGGAATCGACGTAAACCGAGTTCTTCAATGAGACCCGCATCATTAAGCACCACGTGTGCTCCAGAGTCAAGCATACTGTTCACTATGACAGGTTCATTAGCACCAGGGCCAATAATAGAACACTGCCAGCGAAGATGTTGAACTGTAAATGGTGCGCTTACCTCGTCTTCAGAGTCCGATCCATTGCCGATAACGCCCGAAGGCATGACGGCACCGATGACAGGGGACTCAAAGCTATCATTGCTGATATTAGCGGCGGATGAAGAGGAGACGGCACCGATCGGTTTAGCAGCAGCATTGTTGTTTTAGGCACGTTTGTGGCCTAGCAGGATACTATCTGTGAGTTCTTTATACGTGTGAGGGTCGGGAAAATCGTTGGGACAGGTGTTGGCGCGATGTTTGACGTATCCCCGTCTACATTTTGTGCAACCCTGATGTTTGTTGAGAAGAGAACGTTCATTGGGCATGAGTGCAGGAGTACGGTTGCAAGGTGCAGTAGAAGCAGACGATGAGCCCGTGGCATTAGGCTTAGAGGACAATGCAGTATTGTAGGTACAAGAGTGTTGCGATAGTGCCTGTCGCTTCTGTGGCCATTGTAACTCTTCTGCCGCCTCCAGATATCGCTTCGTGTCCTGTGCACGCTCGTCAGTGAGCTTACGAAGTTCGTTCTTCCAACGCATAAATCTTGCTTTGGGAGTCTTCACGTTTTCATCGTCTACAGCGGCCTCGACAAGGTCCTTTACATTACGGTTTTTAGCATGCGTGCGGAGGTCAAGGTCGAGAAGGCTCTCGAGCTGTATGCGCAGCGCGTCATCGCTGAAATGACGGTCACTGCCTCGAAGTGCGAAATTAATTTGGCATACGTCGTTTAGCCAGTTCGAGAAGGTGTCGCTGGATTTGAGACGGGCGTTGCAAATCTGTGTGTGGTAATCGTCTTCCCACCCTTCTGGAAGGAATTCCTTACGCAGAAGCTTCATAAAACCGGCAAGTGAGAGTGTGGAAAGGCGTGTATGACAGGTAGCAATCCAGTCTCGGATGCGCATATCTTTCAATCCAGGGAGTACAGCACCGACATACTCGGCAGGTTCAAGCTTCCTGTTGGCTGCGAAGAAGTCTTCGCAGGCCATCTCCCACATTCGGAGGACAACAGGAGTAATTTCGCCAGCGGAGAGTATGGGGATGCGTTTAGGTTCGGTATGCAGGCATTCGGCGGGAGTGTTAACAGACATGGTATGCACAGATGCAGTACAGTGGTACAGTGGTTCAGCAATAGACGAATTGTCAGAGTCTGAAGAAGACTCAGTGTTTGGAGTCGGCGATGACGACGGTTCAGTGGGAGAGGTGGGTGTATGCGCGTCAAGAGGCGTGATAACATTTTCAGACGGTGTGGGGAGTTCACCTGGGGGTAGATGAGGTGAAGAGTCGGCGCTCGGCGTCAGCGGCGGTAACGATGGCAAGGACGTGGTCAAAAATCCCGGTTGCTGTTCGGCTGAGGGCACCCGACCTCGACGACGGGAAGAACGCAGGTTGGGCAAAGGGACAGACGAGAGATGAAAAGCGGTGGGTAGACGTACGGGACGGCAGGTATGGTTTTACGGCGGGCTCCACTGATCCGGGTGTTAGGGGAGGAGCCTGAGACGAGGGGACGAGACAGTAACAGGCTCAAGTAGTAGATTGTAAAGCTAGCTCAAGGTACAGTAGGTGGTGGTAGTGGTCTAAGGATGATGATCGAGTAAGGATGGACGGCGAGGATGAGTCCGAGGCTGATGATCAATAACAACAAACATGTACCATCCTTACACCCATTAGATTAAGAAAATTTTGGAAGGTAATACATATGAACTCCATCCCTTGGATGGCTTAAATATGTGGGATGAAAATTCATCCCAAATTCATCTATCACAAATTCAGCCATTTATGTTGGGAAATTCAGGTTTCAGCCCCAGTCAAAAGTCACTCGGCTGAGAGAGATGGAGAGCGATGCAGGAATGTAAATTTTGAGCTCAACGATGGACAAGGATTCACAGTGACGATTCCATTTTCAACCACAATAAGTTGATCACATTAGCCTTGTAATTTGTGTACTTGTCAAAAACTTGTTGAGCTACACAAACGTGTAAGTCCGTCCCACATGCTTTCCCAGAAACACTGGCAGCTGCTATGCCCGAGGACCACATCTGGTGCGACTGTCCTACATGTTGCAAAGGAGGAAAATGGATCAAACGGCAGGTTCGTGCGCGTCACCACAAGGAGGCCTCTACTTTGCCGGCACAGTTCTCTCCAGCATTCCACGGGCTTCTGGCTTCGCAACTGGCTGATACTTTAGGTGAAGCCGAACAAGATAGGATTCTGGCATCAACTGGCAACTCAACTGGAGCAGGACCATCTAAACGGCATTCAGTAATGCAACAAGAGCTCACTGAATCACAGTCCCCAACGAAATGACAGCGAAGGGAAACCGGCACATCACCTATGTCTTTTGCCTCACAGAATTGGGAGATTGAGGGTTCGCAGGTGTGTTGCTTACCCTGCGGTATGATTTGACCATTGGCTAACAACTGACAGTTTGGCGAGAGCGGCAGCGTTTCACCACTCCGATCGTGTCCAACAAGTCCGCAGCCTGACCCCCGCTCTCCAAGCCCAGAATTGGGAACAACCAATAGCCTGGATCCATCTGCAGCTCACTCTACTCGTCCTTCTCCCCCAGTTCCACCAATGACTGACAATATTCCATCCGAACCGCTTGCAAATCTCGAAGACCTTCGCATTTCCCAGGAATTCATCAATGCGCTGAAGAATGCTACTCTTGATAATGCTGGGCTTGAACTGGATGACCTGGATCGCCTTCGAAATCCGCCACAGGAGACGTTCGACCTAAATGATGACCCTGACTTGCACCTCTCGCTTGATCTATTCCTAGCTATTGGAAATGCATCCCAGGAAACTTATAATTCTGCCCGTGCTGCTATTTTTAGGCGACATCCAGAAGACAATATTCTCTCGTATGACCAGGTCAAACGCCACCTCAAGAACATTACTGGAATCGTGCCTTTGCTACGTGACATGTGCATCAATTCGTGTGTCGGCTTTACTGGCCCCTTTGAGCTTTTGGACACATGCCCCATTTGCTCGCAGTCTCGATATGACCCTACTGTCCTGGCATCTAGTGATGGCGAAATCAAGGTTCCACGCTTACAGTTTTCAACGCTGCCTCTTGGGCCACAGCTGCAAGCACAGTGGCGTCAGCCTGAGAGCGCAAACCACATGCGATACCGAGACCATCTCGTTAACTCCATCCTCCCAAATTCAGCGCAACATGGCAGTATCAACCTTGACATTCCAGTGTTCAAAGATGTTCACCATGGTTGTGCTTTCCTCGAGGCAGTTGTAGATGGTCAGATCAAATCTAATGATATGGTTCTCCTGTTCTCTATCGATGGTGCTCAGTTGTATCGAATGAAGAAGTCCGATTGTTGGATTTACATCTGGGTAATCCTCAATTTGTCGCCCGACCGCCGCTACAAGAAACGATATGTTTTGCCCGGAGGCTTTATTCCCGGTCCAAACCCTCCTCAGAATTCTGACTCTTTCATTTACCCGGGGTTATATCACCTTTCTGCGCTGCAACGAGAAGGCCTTGTAGTGTGGGACGCATTTCAAAATGTGACCTTTATCTCGCACATTTTTCTTGCACTTGTGACGGCCGATGCAGTGGGCATGGCTGGCATTAATGGCTGGGTTGGACATCATGGGAGGATGGGATGTCGTCTCCTCTGTGGATTACCAGGGCGTCATAAGCCAAATGCACCACATTATTATCCAGTTCTGTTACAACCACACAATGTTCGACCAGATCAGGTGAACTCAAATCATCCTGATATCGACATCAACAGTCTTCCATCATTGTCAACGGCAACATATCGTGTGAACCTCCAGCATGTTATGACCTCCCCAAACAATACCCAGTACATAGCTCGTCGTCGCCTCACTGGCATTTCAAAACCAAGTATCTTTGATGGACTCTCAAGGATGCTCCTAGTTCCAGAGTGTTTCCCAGGTGATATAATGCATCTGGTCGCGATCAACCTACCTGACCTGCTGCTTGGACTTTGGTGAGGAACTCTGGACTGCGACAAATCAGATAATCGAGGCACCTGGGACTGGGCAGTTCTTCAAGGTGATACATGGGTAGCCCATGGAAAGGAGGTTGCGGATACAGCATGTTACCTTCCTGGGTCTTTCGGCAGAGCTCCACGCAACCCCGCTGAAAAGATTTCAAGTGGATACAAGGCTTGCGAATTTTTGCTATACCTATTCTGTCTTGGTCCTGGGCTGCTCTATCGTGTTCTACCTCGGAAATACTGGCGACACTTTTGCAAATCAGTTCGCGCCATTCGCATTGTCCACCAGCGCAAAATCATCTCATCTTCTCTACCCTTGGCACACAAACTACTGTTGGATTTCTGTCTTGAGTACGAACTTCTGTATTACCAGAGGAAGGTCGAGCGACTCCATTTTGTACGACAGAGTATTCATGGCCTTTTGCATCTTATTCCCGAGGTCATCCGCATTGGCCCATCTGGGCTAACAGCTCAGTGGGTGATGGAACGATCTATCGGAAACCTTGGTGAAGAGATCAAGCAACCGTCTAATCCCTATGCAAACCTCGCACAGAGAGGTCTCCTTCGAGCACAAGTCAATGCCCTCAAGGCCATGGTCCCCAATTTGCAACCAACAACGACGTCAATTCCTCGTGGAGGAATAAACCTTGGATCTGGTTATGTCCTTCTACGTGCAAAGGACTCCACAGCCCGTTCTGTGCGAGACTGTGAAGCAGCTGTGATCACTCACTATCTTCAGGCCGCTGGACAAGTGATTTCAGAGGACTGGGAACCTACTGTCGTCAAATGGGCTCGACTCTGCCTTCCGAATGGGCAGATTGCACGCTCTGCGTGGAAAGAGAAGCAGATGGACAAGGTCAAACAAGCAAGGAATGTAAAGGTACTGGCATGGCATTCTCTTTGCATGTTTTTGCTCATGCAGTAGTACATATATTTGTTAACGTTGCAGATCATTCAGGACAATCAGACTAAGTTTGCGGAAGTGCTATATTTCTTTCAAATGCGCGTCAATGGGGAGAAAAAAACTTTGGCAATGGTTTCATTCTTCTCAAATCCAGATGAGGCACTTCGTGCTGAATCATCTGAAACTCTTTGGGTTTGCAAGTATCTTGGTGATGTTGCGTTGACTGTGATTGATGTGAAGTGCATTCAAGCTCACGTTGCTATGCCACCGTTCCATTCCAATCCCCTGGGCACTCCTGACGAACCATCTGACGAAGGCAAATATTATGTTGGTGAGGCGCTCGGATTTGAATTAATGGAATTGGATGTAATGAGCTCAGACATGGTAGACGATGATTAGGATTCAACATGTCATTTAGTACGAAAATTACAACATCAATGCACTGGTAGAGACTCGCTCATTCTGTATATGAAGATGGCTGGCAAGAGAGGCATGCTCATGAGCAGGACGACGGAGATGAATGGGGGGTAATATCATCAAATGGGTATGGAACAAGACCATCACGCAGCATACGAAACCAATTGAGTTGTGTAGAAGAGAAGTCATCAGGCAGGCTGTAGTTAGGGCGTCTTCGATCATAGATCATATGAGCAGGTGGAGAGGAGTTGTAGCGACGTCGAATGTAGCTGGTTGTCCGAGCAACACGCCCAGGAGTGTTAGGCATGTCTTGGTGCTGGCGGTGAACATCTGCATCATATTAGATCGACAGACCAAGATGCCGAACAGCCTGCAGTACCTTGAACAATCAGAGTACGGAGCTCAGCAATGTTCTGCCTGAGGCTCAAAAATCCTTGCTCGACAGTTTCTTCCAGTGCTGTGATGCGATCCTCTAGATCTCGAAAGCTATTCCGCATTTCCAAGATCTCGACGCGATTGAGCCAGATGAGATGGTGTACAGAAGTGTTGTACTCTTCATTCACGAGTTGTTCTATGTTATGGAGGTGGGTAAAGCAGTGGAGATGTTCATGCTGTGGATCCAGAGCATTGACAAGAGGTCGTTCATGTTCATACCTGTCCTCTTCGGAGTTGGAGACGTGTGTGGTTGTGGAAGACATGTGCGCGTCTTGTCACTATTACTGTCACACCAATACTGCTTCCTCAATGTCCCCCGGCACATCCACCCATCGCACAACTCATAGAACTCCTTCTGGCTACGATACATGATTTAGCTCATCGAGATCACCATTACAGAACTCTTTTGTGCTCAATGCTTCGGCCAACTGCTTGGATTCACTCGGCGATGATCGCTATTCGATGAACTCCAGCTACTCATTTTCAGAGACTCCAATTGCAGCCATTCCTCCAATTCATAACCAATCTGCAGGCTATCATCAAGGTTCAGCTCATCAAGAGGAATCCCTCAATAACCATTCCAATTTATATTCTCCAATGCAGACACATGTAACTGACGTTTGATCATACCAAGATACTGTCTAAACCAACCGTTCTGGCCAGTCGCATCCGAATAGCATGACTACATTATCATTTGCTTCACATGACATGCTTGTAGCCTCGAAGAATAGTGCATACATCAAGCTTCATAATCAGATCACGATTTTACAAATGGAAAATCAGCTTCTGAAGGAAAGGTTTGCCACTCTATGGTGCGTTTATTTACTGCTTTCCGATGACATTCATGTAATGATTAACAGCTCCGCATATACCGAACTTGTCCAAGCCGTACCCAAAGCTCTGAACATGACCACCAACCCGCTCGGACTTCCTGTTCCCATCACAACTCCGATTACAACAGCACCGGTGCAAGCCCTTCCTCCGCAACTCATGAAAGACAAGTTTCTTCGTGTCAAATGGTGGCACGAAAATGATTGGAAAAAATGTAAGGATGTGACAAACCCCACAGATTCCGCCGACGAGGACGATTCCAAGGATGAACAGACTCGCAAAACCAGGGATTCAATAGCGTATCTGGAGGATGAACGCGGCACCCCTGTGACAGCAGAACGACGGAAAGCGATCTACAAACATGTGAGAGGACTATGGTCATTGCTAGGGAAGACTGGACCTGTGCCAACATATCAGAACACCGATGTTCTTGTGCTTAACCACTACCGCGCTGAAATGGAAAACAAATTCCCAGAACTGCGACTTTGCTCCGAACACTGGAAGGCCGACCGAATATGGATCAAAAAATTTTCCAGCTGGCAGAAGACCCACGGCAAGGTCCATATCAAGGAAGAAGATACCAAGGGCCCATCCAAAGGAACAGGTTCGAGAAAAAGGTTCCACGCGATGGATGACGATGCAGGCAACCCCGCCAAGAAGAAGCCAAAACCCGCGAAGGGGCACAATGGTGACGCCGTAAATGTGCCAGACGACCTGGCTATGCAAATGTCAAGCGGTCCCCCTCTGAACCCTGGGCCGACAGCTTCACAAGCTCTTTATCCGCAAATATCCACATCGCCGGTCGTCGTGGTAAGGTACACTTTTGGTCATTGAAATTCTCTGTTAACATCTATCTCATTTGCAGATATCAAACCCCATGTAAGTCAAATCCAGTTTTGAAGAATGTTTGTGAGCCGCGCTGATGTGCTACATAGATCGGGGGTTTCGGTAACGATACCATCTGTCCTCTCCTTTCAGTTGCCCACTCCAGACATTGGCCCCTCGGTACCGGCACCAAGTTCATCCACCTCTGATACACCACTGCCGCTGACGACAGCTGTCACCCCTGTCAAGAATGTGACCGCAGACCTCGTACCGACGCCTGCTTCATCCACCTCTGATACACTGCTACCGCCGATGACCCCTGCGCCGGTACCCAACCCCGGTGATCCATCGACTGCACCAGGAAAAGGGAAGGTGCATGCAGCCGCAATGAAGCATTTTGAGGCAGGTACAGCGAACACACCACGGTGCGTTCGCATTGAATGACAGGAATATGGGAGATGTACTGACAGTCTGATAGTAATCTCTGTGGTTGTGAATGGATGACTTCTCACCCCTCCGGCACGAAGATTGAGTTTGATACATATTTCCGAAGTCTTCCCCAGGACAAACTGAAGGTAAGATACCGCATGTCATTGTGTTTCGCACTGACACGAATCAATTTCATTCAGGCATACAAAGATCATGCTGCCAAGCTCGTGAGTGTCCTCTTAGGTGTAAGGGTTTGTGTTCCTGAGTATTTTGTATAGAAGAAGGCGGCGAAGCAAAGGGGAACAGTGCAAGTGAGCACGAGCAGCGGAAGTGCTGGTGTAGAGGAGCCGGGACCAGGGGAAGGGGCAGGGGGTGGATAGCCTGCTGTAGTGTATCATCGCATGTAGTCGTCTAGCATCGCCATCAATCGCGGAGCATCTTTTCATACGTTTGGGCATAAATTTGACCAGAAAATAGCTATCTAACTACAGGGAACAGCAGAGATCGACGGAGGGCAATTTTTGGAATTCCATGTCGAGGAGCATCGTTTCTCGTCGCTCTGCATCTGTTCCCAGTGACGTATGGAACTTTAATTGACGGGGAGCGACGCAGGGCGATTGCATCGCTGGGAATCAATCTGCATCGCTCTCAGCCGACTGACTTTTGACTGGGTTTCAGCACTTAAATGGTTGAAATCACTACTGTGCTAGGTGCACAGTGACGATCATCCATGGTGCACCTCGCTTATGTAAATGTCTTCAAAATGGAATTTCATACAACTTTCTCCTGCAAAGCCACTCTGCAATATTCATTCCACACTGGACTAGCACTACTGCCAGCCATTGCATAAGGGTTTGATAATGATCTACAGCTGAATCACGTTGTTTGCTGACTAGTAGGTAGACGCCCATTTCTGATCGGATCTACCACAAGGAAGAGGCATGGGGTTCGACCCAGCAAATTCGATCGCCAAAGCCAGCGTGGCATGACGTCATGAGAACGACTCGCTATAAAACCTGGCCCAAACTACATCTTCTCAGCTTTACCAGGATGTCTACTTCCACGGACTATCTCTTCCCGGTTCCCTCGTCACCCTCTTCGACTCTGGTCCCGATCCATTGGCCGGGCATAAGCCCTGAATCGACTGCGGCACTGCGCGAAGTTTTGAAGGATAATCATGAGCGGTGGCATGCCTTCTTCAATGACCATGGATTTCACAAGTATGTCGCTGCTATCATATTCCTATGCGCCGAGTCAATTTTCAATGCTTGTGATCTTGACAGTCATTCAGCTCATCGTGCCCTCGCGCTTTGGGCTCTTGGAGCAAACGGTGCCGTTATCAAAGGAGGCTATGGGAACGACAGTTCGTTTCAACGCCCAGCGTTCAAATCTCCCGAGGCTATCACTGCGGCAAACTTCAATGATCATGTTGGAGACAAAAGGCAGGTTATTGGAATTTCTATCTCATAACCATTCTAATTATATGTCATCAGGTTCTACAACGCCTACGTTACCTTTTTCACTGATATGATCCAACAGGAGGGCGTTGCCGCCGTTGTAGAGAAGTATGTCTTCTTCAAAGCTGCCAACGAACCTCGCCCTCAGATGTTGGGTCGTCTCTTGGGCGGCATCGCCCATCCCATGATCCATACGGGTTATGGGCTCGAATTTTGCATTCCTGGAATGGTGGCTCAAGGTGCCGCAATTGTCATCCTCTTTACTTCATCGTCGTTCTTTGACAAGCTGTTGTGTGTGTTATGCAGGGTTGGCGCAAGGAGCGGTTCACGCAGAACATGCCTCTTCTCGTATCCCTGCACCATTTTTTGAACGTGGCAACGTATCCAAGGCACTCGATCAAACGGCTGCTAGGCTCAAATCTATCATACTTTCGGAGGAAGTAAAACCGGTCTCCTCTGGTCTACATGCCTTCACCATCTTAGCTCGTATTTTAAAAGATCCAGAGTTTGGCACCATTGTTGACAACGAGATAATCTATTCCACAACAGCGCAGAGATTCGGGGATGCCTTAAGGAAACTCATCGATGAATGGCAAGTCGATACGACGAATGCTCAAGATGTCGAACGCAAAACTGAAGAACTCAGCTGGATGAACGTGATGATTTATGGAATCGGAGGATGGCAAGAGGGGCAGCCATTCAACCCTGATTTTTTCACGTGAGCCTAGGATACGCCCCTGCCAGAGCCAAAAATCTAATTTGAATGCACAGAATGCACATGGTCACCTCCTCTATCTTCCTGCCTTCCTACATCGCTTACCTCACCCCTACTTCACAAGAGCTCTTCCTCCGTGGCTACTTCTTCGTCTCCCTTTGCTGGTGGATCGCGCGAGGCAGACCCTCTCTCAACATCACCAAATTCTTTTCCACCACCAATCCCGAACCTTCTCCCGCGCCCACCGCCCACCCCCCCAAGCCACACGAGTCCGCCATCGACTCGCACGGAGCTCCTAACCCGTGGCTGCCCTTGATTGCAAACAGCGTCGTACATCCCGATGATCACCATGCGAAGGTGCAGCGCGCTCTGGCTCATTACGGGATGCTGTATGGGAATAGAGAGGCAGGGAGGGCTGACTTCAAAGGAACGGAGCTGGAGGGAGCGGAAAGATTGGATGGGAGCTTGTTTGTGCGGGTCGCGGGATTGACGGACGAGAGGCTTGGGAGGGTCAGGCAGGGTGAGGAGAGTAGGGACTGGAGTCGTACGGGTTTTTACCAGAGTGCAGAGAATTCGGTTTAATGTTTGGTGTAAGTGGTAACTTCAAGATGTATTTCTATCACGAATGTATGTTTGATTTCTAGCCTTGTAACGATGGCTGCAATTTCCGACGTCCCATGGGTTCCGATCATACGTTTGGTAACCTTAGTCCGTGCGTCAAGCAGATCCTTCTCACCTTGGTAACCAAACGCACACTGTTTTAAAATTACACCCAAGTGACCAGAGCGCCGCTCCCGTTACTCGCTCGCGCGGTGAAGAGGTCCAATCTCAAGACCATGCCCGACCAATATTTACGGCACAAGTCTGGAAGGCATTTGGTACCGACAGCAGACGCGTCACTCGCATGATCCATGCGCTGCGGCATGATTTATTAATTATGTGAATGATATATCAGTGAGTCTCCCAATAAGTACTTAAAGTACGAACTGCGTTTCTTTTGAACTTTAGGAAAGTGCATATTAATATCCCTTCAACTCTTCCGAAATATTCAGGCTTACATATCCTGGGTGTGTTATTGCTTCGCCTTTTCTGCAATATCTTTCTCATCTGGAGAAAGCATAGATTCAAGCGCCGTTCCGTCCTTCGATTACTGAAACATAATTGCCATTATTAACTGTCCAAAACCAACGGACAAAATAAGTAAGTTCGATACAAAACACGCCTGGGCTTGCATGAGATATAGTAGATGAGCTTCCAACAACGTAACCGAGAGTAATAGATCAATCTGTAGGGTTTCCAATAATCCGTCCTCGAGAACATCACAACGAAGTCGTCCAACTAGCACACAACCAAATACAGGCCCTCGATAGCGAAATTGGCCTGTCAAGACCGAGCTTCCTCACTGCGCGCAATGCCACGGGCGCAGGGAGCACCAACACGAGTGCTGGGACGACAAAGATGAGCAATAACAAGGAAAAGATTAGAGTGATGCTTGGTTTGATGACGAGGAAGTAGAAGAGTGCCAGGTATGAGGTTGGATCTATGAACTGAATACGAAGTTATGTACAGCGAGGATGTGATAAGGACAAGAAAGCGTACCATCCCAGACGTGTTTTTATAGAATGATGTTTGGGGACCTGCGTTCCTGGGGAGGCGGAACCGCTTTCTACCTCGGGAGCGGTCGCTTCGCGGGTCCGAATGAAGATGAAACGTGGTGCTTAAGGCGTGGGGTATGCCAGCGGGGAGTGGAAATCGAGCTTGAGTTGGAAGGGCGAGCTACGTTGCGAAATGTTAGTTGGGGAATACGTCGTGCTAAACGATGATTACCTCGCCTCATGCGAAGGCTCGTGCGCCTAGAAGGTTGAAGAAGCAAAGGACGGCGCCTAGTGGGAGGAGCATGAGGAGAGCCGTTCCTGTCTGAATAACAACCAGCCAGTACGATACTTCAACCAAATCAGAGAAGCAGATATTTTGAATGAAGAACGTAAAAGTAAGATAAAGTAGAAAGTCATACCACAGTGAAGACAAACAGATATATCCGTGCACCCGATGCGTACGGGAAGTTCACCACCAGGAGGTGAAATAACGACGAGTAATACGTCGTTTGCACCAATAGCCTGAAGTATCTCTTCCATGCAGCAAAATATCTGAAACGCGGTCGTGATGTCCGGCCTCCAACAGTATTGGCCCCCGCTCCGACTCTTCGTCATAATCGTTTTCGCCATCATCTGTAACAAACAGAGATAGGACCGTCTGCCCCAATGATGGCGATGGAGACTGTGCTCGTGTGAGAATAAGCCCTAGGTCGCCCCACCAAACGACTTATCGGTGATGAAGGTGCGAGAAAAGGTGTAGTCTCGGTTGGCTCGCCGTGATCATGTAGGAACGGCACGGGCGTGTAAAGAAGCTGGGGCGAAGAAGCTTCATAGTCCGAATGAGTCTGTTGATGTGGGCTGGGCGTGCTGCGTTTTTGAAGTCTATGGCGCCTATTAGAATGAGCAGTCCTTGGACGTTGCTCATGAGACGGATATGGTGGTGGTGGCTCGAGTGCAGGAGGATTGCAGAACATGGGGGACGGTGGGGACGCTGGTAGACTTTGCTGGATAATCGATAACGACTGTCATGATGCAAGTCTGGATCCAGTATAGTCATACAGCTGTGAAATGTGGAATGTAACGTCACCTTTCCATCACGCTCTCGCTCTCCTGCAGGCATTCAAATCTGCGAAGACGCCTTTGCACCCTGGCATGGCCCGTGCAAGGGATGCAAAACACGGCCAACTGATCTCGAATTCGTACGTGAACGTTGTTTGCAGGCATCAGCTTGTGTTTCCTGTTGTTGACCCGTTATTGCAGCTCTGGTTCCCCAAAATCTGGAATAAGGCGCGTCAATCCCGCCATTTTGTTGTGATATTGGGTCTCGAACCGTGTTTGCACAGCGCTCACGCCAGCGAAGCGCAAGGAAGCTCGCTCCAGCCTGGAAATCCCTGGGTTGAGGTGACTGGTAAGCGCTTAAATCCTAGTGATGCAGACTCAAACATATTTCCTGTTAGTCCTCCGGGCGCACGGGCTTCCTCGTCTCAAGACCCTTTTTGGCAAGAAGAGGCAGTTCTATGTTATTGTGACCAATGGGATGATAGCGAGGGAGACAACAGCTATTCGTAGCGTGGAACAGGCCGTGGAATGGAACAAGAAACTCGACGCTTTGTGAGACAGCTCTTAAAGAGAGTTTAATTTTGCAACTGAGGCCCTCTTGCAGTCCTCCATCTTCCGATATTATACTCTCTCTCTATGCGAAGCGGAAATTTTATAAAGATATCCTTGTTGGAACATATGAAATACCTCTTAAACCCCAATGCGGTGTGTGTTATATTGGAATCGTTACTCCTTCGACTAGCTGAGCTTCCTGCATGTAGACGTTGCTGTCATCCTCAGCAAGGGTGAAGGCAGTCCAAGTAGATCAGCCACACTTCACTTAACGGTCGCCTTGTCGGCCAACCCATTTTCCTCAACAATCATGACCGACGATACCCCCATCCCAATGACCACTGCAGTGGACAATCGACCGGCTGAAAATGCTACTGCACCTGCCGTAGCCCAAAATACTGTGGAATCCTCGCCAGCCACCGCCGCCCCTGCCTCTAAACCTCTTTCACCCTCGACGGATCACCTTTCCGTTGAAATCGGTGCTGCAGTGCCACCAACGGCGGACTGCGAGGCGGACATGTCACCCACCAAGAAAGCTCTCCGTGACGCCGACGGCGCTATGAAGATGATGGATATCTATAGTTCACGGGAGAATGCTCTTGCAAGAATCCGTTGGGTAATGGACACTGTAAGCCCTGTTGCAGAAGTATGTACATTATCCTCTTTTGGCTACCCTTGACTGAGCTGACTCCCGCTCTGTAGCTCCACCCATATGCGAAGATGGCATGGAGCCTGCTTTCAATGATTCCCAAGGTGGATCTGCTTGTTTTATTGTCAGATGGAAACGCTCATCCTTTGTTCATCTGAATGCTAGGCGTTCTTGACACAAGACCAGCGCGATCGGCAGATCCAAGCCCTACTTAACGCCATGCACGATGCGTTTGATTTCACGCAGGAGGCAGACCCTTTGAAGAACGTCACACTGCAGTCCAACCAGGGACATACTCTTATGCTTATGCTGCGGCACGTCTGTTGTTGCAGCGACTTTATCCAGTCGTATACACAGGACATCCAATTCCGTACGTCATCGTCGTCTGTTTCATTGGCCATCGTGAACGTGTGATCTGCAGGGAAGCGTCTCTTGAAGAATATCAGTGGCCAAGCCGACCAACGGATCGAAGACCTCTGCACCACTTTCGTCGAACTCCGAAAGTCTTTCCTGGATCATGCTATCGTCACCGCAGAGATTACCGTCCTCCAAATTCTGGACGATGTGGGCGTGATTTCTACTCAGCTTGACGGTATGACCACCCAGCTGAAGTGGGTGTCGAGCCAAGTCTCAGATCTTGGTGCGTAGTCTTGATAGTCTGAGGATCATCGATCTGACAACCAGCACGCAGATCTTGATGAAAAACTTAGAGAAATCCCTTATAAGGGAGTCTGGCGTTCTAACATCCAGAGAGATTACCTTCCAAACACGCGCACCAAGTTCTTGAAACACATTGTTGAGTGGGTGGACCATCCTGGTTCTAAGCGCGGACTCGTTCTCTTCGGGCAGGCCGGTACCGGAAAGTCGTCTATAGCCCATGAGATTGCACAGCGCTTTCGGGCCATGGGCCGTCTCAGCTCATACTTCATCTTCCTTCGGGCGGAGCGATCCAAACGCGAGGATTATCTCCTCTTCACAACCCTTGCTCGCGATCTATCCGACCGCTATCCTTCGTTTAAAACCGCTCTGGGAAAGGCTATTAAGGACAACAAGTCTCTTCGAGCTGCCCAAGACTATCATACGCTTTTTGAATTCCTGCTCCTACAACCCCTCAAGGAAGTGCACACCGTCGGCCCTATTCTTATCATCATCGATGCTTTGGATGAGAGTGGGGATGCAACTGGCAGAAGCGGGTTACACATTTTTCTTGCTGAACGCCTCGCTAAGCTCCCATCGAACTTCCGCATTCTTATCACCTCAAGGCTGGAGACTGACATTACGCTTCCATTTGTCAATGGGTCCGAGACATTTGAAATTGTACACATGGACGACTCCGAGCTGGCTGCCGGTACGGACGGTGATATTCGCCTCTATCTTCAGAAAAATCTCCCTCCGGACACGTTCAAGCAGTATGGCAATGAATTGGTGAAGAAAGGGGAGGGCCTGTTTCAGTGGGCAGCAGTCGCATGCGGGTACATTAGTTATCCTCCACCCGGACTTACCAAGAACGATTGTATACGTGGTCTTTTGAAGCCTTCTGCGGATCATAAAGCACTGGGTCAAGCACTGGGTCCGTTATACAACTTGTACAAACAGGTTCTCGAAGGATACTTCGAGGCCCGCATCGTAAAGGATCGATTTAGGTCTGTCATAGGACAGCTCTTGGCTGCATTTGAACCTCTTTCTATCCACTCTCTGATTGCTCTGCGACGGTATCCTCTTGATGATGGCGATGACGACGAGTCTGTCATTGTAATTGTCAGACACCTTGGCTCTCTGCTGAGCAATGTCACTTCAAGCGACCAAACTCTGCCCATTGTTCCTCTCCACACTTCATTCCGCGACTTCCTGATAGACGAGAAGATGAGTGGTGCCTTTCACATCGATCTTGGTGAAGCCCATCGTCAGTTGGCCCATTCGTGCCTTGGTCTAATGCTTCACGATCTTAAATTCAACATCTGCGACCTCGAGTCGTCATATTTTCCCAATAGCAAGGTCTCAGACCTTCCATCCCGCATCAATAAACACATCCTGCCTGGTTTATTCTACGCTTGTCGATTCTGGGATGACCATCTGGAACGTCTCCATTTTGAACAAGTTTGGATAGTGAAACTTCGATCGTTCTTTGAGCAAAAATTCCTCTTTTGGTTAGAAGTCCTTAGCCTCACGAGTACTGTGGACCTTGCTACTCCGGCGCTGTTATCTCTGAAGGCATGGTTGACTTCTGGTGAGCATAATGAGGTATATCCAATAGCCCAATGTAGCAATCAAAAGACTAATGGACATGACTGCAATAGGCCTGTAGAAACGAATTGACCACATTCCAGGAACTTGTTACTGATGCCTTCGCGTTTCTGCGGTATTTCGGGATGGTCATAGCAGAGAGTGCTCCGCATATCTATATCTCTGCTCTGCCCTTTGCACCGATTTCTTCCCCTGTTTATAGGAATTACTGCTCGTTATTTCCCAATACATTGTCAGTGAAACATGGACGATTGTCTCATTGGCCAACCGTGGAGATGGTCATTCCTGTAGAAGGGACAATCATCAGATCTGTCGCATTCTCGCAGGATGGGCAGCGGATCGTCTCTGGCTCCGATGATTGCACGATTCGTGTGTGGAACGCCACGACGGGAGCAATGGAGGGAAGCCCGTTTACTGGGCACAATGGTTCGGTCAAATCTGTCGCATTCTCGCAGGATGGGCAGCGG
>QFEU01000465.1:0-21827 GCA_003316345.1 Tricholoma terreum | reverse complement strand
CCTTATCTGAGCATAAGCAGATGTTTGAGCAAAGGTAGTGTATGGCCCGGGTAGCCCCCGGGTTTTTTTTGGTACCCATACCCATACCTGTCCAAACCCCTACCCCCCACTGGGTGTAAGGGTACCCACTGAGACAGATAAGGGTCAGTAAGGGTTTGAGGGTTTGATACCCATATGCAATTTCAGACATGTCGGTGGTGAAGCTGAGCTTTCCGTCATAGTTCTGGTGAGTAAATGTGTTAGACTCTATTCATCCATCAATGAATGACCAATCACACCTGTAGCATCCTCGCAATCCTTTTATGGCAGTGTGCAAAAACTTTTTTAGTATCTCGAGAGACCGTTTCAGGAGAAGGTATGTAATATCCAGGTCCTCCTGTTTTCATCAAGCTCTGAAACCCTCGATCCTTTACTATTTTGAAGGGATGCATACTCTCGGCTACCCATTGAACAATCTCTGCCCTAACAACTGATGTAAGAGTGTGGATAGGGAGATAAATGGGCACATACCATGATTCAGTCTTGGTATGTTGCTTATGTGAGTACGTTACCTTTCCCTTGCCCTTAACATGCTCGAACATAGCAGTAATTGACCCATCTGCCATCCTGAGGAACTTCTCAACAATCTTGTGAGCCACACCACGAGATTTCACAGCATCCACTCCTGCATCAGCCTCCTCTCCCCAGCAGATCTTTGCATGCTGACGAAGATTGCTTGTTGACTTCCCATCAGTGGTATCAAGGAACATGGTGACGATTCAACCCTTTGCCTTTGCAAGACTTCATGTTGCACTCAAAGACATGAACACGACAAGCTGGGTTGCCGACATAGTCGATGGATGGGACAGGGTAGAAGAATGCATAAATCAGTGCGTTCCAGTCTTTTGAGAGACGATCTGAATTAACATTAGCATGTCATTTGCTGATCGATCTGTGAATCATACCATGCTTGGCCTCATCAGTCTCCTCAACCTCTGGCACTTCCTCTGAAGTGCCGCCGTCAATGTCAATCACAAACAATGCTCTCGCCCTCATCCCATCAACAACGCTGACCTCATCATCACTTCCATCTGAAGACTCAATAAGTCGAGACACATTTGAAGGGCTAACATTGTGAGAATGATGGTCTTCGTCTTCGACTTCCTCCATTTTGACGGAGCGCATCAGTGAGCTGGCAGCTGATGATCTAGATGTGGTGGCCATGGAGGCAGAGCCCTGCACATTGGCCGGCTGGGAAGCAGCTAGAGATGATGGGTGTGTCAGAAGCTTTTTAATTCACAAGGGAAGCATACAAGACTTACTTTTTTCAACTTCGTAAATGCTTTCTTCAAGAACTCTGCAGACTTCGCCACCATAGTGGCAGCCTTCTTTGCTGGCTTCTTCTTGCTGGTGGCTGTCATCACCTCACCCGCCTTCCGGGTATGGGTTTGGTAAGGGTTTGGGAGGTTGTACCCTTACCCCTACCCATGCATATCCTCAGGCCAAACCTGCACAGGTATCAAAACCTGTGCCATTCACTAAGCAAAGGGCCTCTCTGTGTTTAATGTAATTGTTGTCATGTTAGTTAATTGAATCTCCTTGAGCTGTAGGTAGTAGAACAAAATTGATTTAAAGGTTAAACAGTTGAAAGGTTTAAAGTGCAATCTGAGATAAACCAGGGCATCACAGATCATCACAGGTCATCACAGTGTTACCCTGGGATGCCTCACATGTCCTGGAAAAAGCCTTGAACCCTGGGAAAGTCTGGGTCACAAAGTAATTTTCCTGATGACTTACATCAAGAGACTCGACATAGGCATGAGGCCGAGCCCCCAGCTCGGTCTCGAAGGGGGAAGGAGAAGAGGAGAAGGCCCGAGCCACCCAGCTCAAGCGAGGAAGAAACTGAAGACCGCAGTACGCGGCGTTCGCCATCCCCTGGCAAACTGGAAGAGCGGAGTCGCGCCAACCGTAGCGCGGCTCGTGAATCTCGCCAAAGACGTGATGGTGTGGGCACCAGCGCCAGCACCGCAGAGTCTTGGGGAATGGATGGGCAAGGGAACCTGGTCCACAGGATCCCTTGCAAGGTCTGCAAGGAATACGCCCTGCACGTGTACAACTACGCTTTCGACAGGGATACCAAGTATCTCGACGCAAAGGAGCGTCGAGACCTGGACATCGCAGCTGGAGAAATCTCCAGAGCTAATCATTGCTACGATGAATACGAGGACGACATCCATAGGCTCAGGGGCCAGTTACGGCGCCTGCAATACCAGCTAGACGACTGAGACGAGGGTTGTCACTACAAGAAGGCGCGGACGCGTGAATCTTCCCATTCCCCTGAGAGGCCTCAGAGGAACGACTATGCCAGTGCGGCTGCCCAGCCAGCACCTTACAACCCCGCTCCTGCAGCCACCCGGCCTGTAGCTCCACCTCCTGCTCCTCGCCCCGTTCCTTCGGGTGGGGACGTCGACATGAAAGAGGCATACCCGCCTCTCCCCAAGCCTTTTCCACCGATGTACCAGGCGTCGGTACCAGGACCGCCCAGGACGGCGAACTGGACCCCTGCGCCACAGCCACCAGGGAGTATCCCCTCCGCCATTCCTCAGAACACTGAGGAATTCGATGCTTGGGCTCAGTCAGTGCACACCGTCAGCAATTACCCGATGTTGCAACGAGTGCACGAGTACGTGCGCTATGTCAACAAAACCGCACCAGGGGCTAGAAGCCCACTGATGAACCATGTTCTCGCCAGCTGGAGACTTTCCAGCTGGCTTCCCGAGGAACAGCAGTCGGCTCATGGGATACGCCGACTCAAGGATCCCCATCGCCTGGAACAACCAGGCCTCACCGACTCTCCCGAACGTTGGGCGCAATTCATGCACCGACACCTGTACCAGTGGCAGTCCTCGCCCGGTACCATGATGGACCACAACCGGGTCTCTCTTCCTCACGTCAGGGGACAGCTCCTGACACATCAACAAGTTCCCTCTGGGCTCACCCAGAGGCAAAAATTTGGACTTTACATCAGATTGATGGAGGTCTTTACCCTGCCTGGCCTGTACCGCCAGACGCGCGAGAGACTTGGGATCCCTGAGGCTGGAACCCGCCGTCGACTACCCATGTCGAACCTCTCCGACAACACTACCGTCGAGGAAGTCGTCAGACACCTCGTGGATATGGGAGTCTCGGACCTCGAGGTCCGAGAAGCGCACCATTACGCCGTTGGCTGGCTCACAGCGACGGCCAGTACCACCTCTACATCCGCTAGGCCCGAAGAGCCGGCCGCTGCCTCAGACATCTTGAACCGTTTGAGGCAAACACCGAACCGCATTCCAGGGGACGCGCCCCTGATGTCCGAACCTCGCTGGTGGACACCTGCCGCCAATGACGTCGCCCTTCGTGCACCACGCCCGAAGAAGAATCGCAACGTTACCACTCCCAGAAGGGGAGCGGCCCCCTACCGTCCAGTGAGACCCCTCACTGAAGGATTCAATTCCTACCCGATCTCCCCTGGATATCTAGGGCAATCGTCGGGATCGATGTACGCGGGCTCCTCCCGCATGGACACCCAACTACCCACTGTGGCAGGACCGCCTACCACAGTTCCGACCACCATGCACGCAGGCCCCCTCCCGCGTGGAAAACCCAATACCCGCTGTGGCCGGATTGTCGACCACAGCCTCGACTGCTCCAATTCCGCAAGGGAATACTTCCCTTGAGGCTGATACCACAGGTGGATGGACAAACTTCCCATTCCCCATCAAAGCCTCCCGGGCCCAAAAGAAGGCCCTTAAAACCCAACGTCGGGTCGAAGCTGGTATTCCTCCGAGAGGGTTTGGAGGAGCTGCCCCTGCCAATCGCTTCCGAGCGCTCGCACGACCCACGCGACGAAAGAGAGGAGGTGAAGACAGCAAGCACACTGACTCCGTCACTGATTCCTGCGACGACGAACCCGTCGCGGGAGCTGCTCGTGGAAGCCCTGGTTCTCTAGAAGGAAATCAGTCAACCGAATCTATCGCACTGGGTAACCCCTCAGTGACTCCCGTTTCCCAAGCTCCCTCGTTGCCATCGGTCAACGAGGCGGAACCTCCTGTGGAACCGTTCGTGCCGGAGCATGAGCAGACCATCTCACCTCCTGCGACCCCAGAGATGGCGCCCATGATGCTAGACAGTGACATGGGTGATTGCCCATTGAACCCCAACGAGTGAGCTTATTAGACGATCCAACGACGTGTTAGATCGTCTTGTTTTTATTCAAAATAAAATGCTTCACCGTTGGACGAAGCCTGAGGGGGAGGGTGTGGTGATCCGGGGCAATGCCCCAATGTTTATAATTGTTTAATCTACTCGCTATCGTCTTGACTTGCGCCTACATAAGCGTGAGTCCTAGTATATATCTAGCATCTTTTTACTATCTGTCATTGACACACGCAATATACGTTAATCGTGTTTAGTGTTGTGTGACCCTCAAGTAGAAGGATCTCCCCAACTCACTACAGAGGATGTGGAGCATGTAAGTCCTATGCGGTTCATGTGTATCAGCACGAGTTTGACCAGGACTGAGAGTACATGGAGGCCTGGAACCAATGTGACTGGGACCTCACTGTCGAAGCCAGACGTGCTGCTAAGAGGGTGTATGACAGTTATGAGGACAAGATAGCAGAACTCAAAGCGAAGATACACAGCCTTGAGGACCAGTTGGATCGAGGTCGAGAGGACAGGCCCACCAAGAGGCCTTGAGCATGTGAGCCTTTCCCCATCCCTGTATCTCAGGCTCAAGGACCCAGTTATGCAGGTGCTGCATCAAGGCCTGCTGGTAACCCTCACACTCGATCCCCTATTGACATGATGGAGGTGGAAAATAGAGACGTTCATTATCCACCCCTGCCATCCCCGTCTCCAGGCAAACCATTTAAGACCCCCTCCCTTCCTCCTGTTCACTTGGCCAACTGGGTACCCGCTTCGAGAAAACCTCCGCCCCCCAATCCAGATGTTCCCCAGAGTACTGCTGAATTTGATGGTTGGGTGGTGGGTGCCCAACGAGAGGGAAACGAGCTGGACCTTCAATGGGCCCAGAGATACGTTCGCTTGGCCAGTTTGACCAACCTGGCGGATAGGACATTGTTGATGAGCCATGCCATCGCTACCTGGAGATTGCCCAGGTGGCTACCCCCCGACTGCCAGTCAGCCAAGGGAATACAATGTCTGCAAGATCCTGACAGGATGCCTCAGCCTCCGGTCAACGACACGGCGGAGGCATGGTCCAGGTTCATGCATTGACAACTCTTTCAATTCCGGAATGCACCCGGGTTGATGTTAGATCAATTGTGAGTGAGCCTTTCCCATGTTCGAGGGATGCTCTTCATAAAACAACACATTCCTGCTGGGTTACCCCAGAAGCATAAACAAATACTGCAATTACGTCTAGCGGAGGTGTTCTGCACCCCCGGTTTATACTGAAAAACCCACCAGGAACTTCATCTATCTATCAGCATTCACCGCAATCGACATGTGATGCCAAACACCTCTCCGAACCTCAGCATCCAGGACGTGGTGCGACATCTAGCTTCATTGGGGGTTTCCGACCATGAAGTAAGGGAAGCTTATCACTATAGTCTAGGATGGATCAAGGGAGCCGCAGAGTCCTGACATGAGGAGGATGCTGCTCCCACCTCAGACGTTCTCCAGTGCCTGAATCAGCTACCTGGGCCTGAGGAGGTCAATGCACCTCTGATGACAGAACCCAAATGGTGGATAGCCCCTCCAGGATCCCGGTGCTTGACCCAGCCCCCGCCTCCAAAGCGGAAATGGGAATCCGAGTTGTCTGATGCTGCCCCTTCCCTGAGTAGAAACCCAGGGCTATCTGCCTCTGCTCACGCTGTCCCCCGCACATCTGCACTGCTTGTTCCCCATCCTGGTCCAGTGGCTAGCTCTCCAGAGGTGACTCCTTGCGTTCGTTCTCTATCCGTTCATCCAGAACTGCCAATGGCCCGGTTGAACATCACTCCTCTGCCCTCAGCATTGTCTTTACCTGATGATTCGTTGGAGTCCCCATCTGTCTCAGGGTGCTTGAGACCAGAGGCTGACACTACCTCTCCTACGATGGTTACCCCAGATTTTGCTGATGGCAGGTGGTCCTATGTAGGCCCTGCGCGTTGCACCAAGGTGGATAAGAATAAGGCAAAGAAAGATCAAAGGAGGCAACGCGATGCCACTGCAGGGAACTCGCCTGCTAACCCAGGTGGGATCAAGTTGGTCACGGCTCAATTCACCCGGAGTTGTCATAAGAACAGGGGATCTGATACTGAGAAGACCAATTCTGTTTTGTCAGATGAGGATGCAGACCATGGGACTGTTCCCCTCAGAGGGGAGCAGTCGTTGGTACCCTCTGGTAACAATACATCTCCAGATACCCCAGTGTCCCAAATCGCTTCGACTCCCCAAGCCATCACTCCCACCGATCCCTCCATAACACTCGGAAGTGGAATGGATCTTGACATTATTGCAGACACTGAGCTCTAGCCCCTCACTCCTCCCTCTGTGGGTTGAGTACGATTACCCTCTGGAAGAACTTTCACATCTACCTGCTTTTATTGATTCTTGTTTCTTGGGTTTTGGTTTGGACCGTGGGTCCAATCCAGAAGGGGAGAATGTAGTGATCTGGGCCCATGGCCTAGAGCTTAATAATTGTTTACTTGCATGTACTATACATTACCATCAGCCACCGGTCCCTTTATAAGGGAACCGGTCCATAGTTAGAAGGGGACTTTTTCACCCCAAGCAATATTATACATTAATCGTGTTCTTGCTAAGAGTGACCTAAGTCAACTGCCCTCCGTTTACTACATCTACAGGATGCTGACTGGTTGTGGTTGGCCTGCTCATGCATCTCTCTCCAACCGGTTGCAACCGGCTACCCTTAGCTGGCCCAAAAGGCCAGGTAACAGTCTGACTTTAGTCAAACCAGTACATATTGATTTGAATTTCTATGTATTTTATTTATTTAAACTGTATTTTACTTGATTAACATGGAAGTTGGTACCACCCACCCTCACTCCCTATGCAAGTCAGTGACATGTGCCATGTCACCAGCCCCCTCCCTTGCTCGAAACATGAGAAGGAGAGTTTTCTCTCCACCAGCACCCCCCTTCCTCGCTCGAAACGCGAGATGGAGGGGGTTTTCTTCTCTTTTTTCTGCCAGCACCCCACTCCCGCGCTCCCAATGCGAGACGGAGAGGGTTCTCATCTTCTCTCTCTGCCAGCAACCCCTCCCTCACCCCAAAAGCAAGACGGAGGGGTTATCATGGGGTGTGACATTCCACATCGTCCTGACAACTTGATCAGGCATCGGTTGTCACCACCACCCCCTTCTCTTGCTCCAAATGTGAGAGGGAGGGGGCTCTCATCTCTTTGCTATGGTGACACACCCCTTCCTCACTCCAACGTGAGAGGGAGGGGTTCTCAGGTTTTCTATGGCAACAACCCCCAACCTCAAGTCGATGGGGGTTCTTGGTTCTCGTCTGTAACAACACCCCTGTGGGGGTTCTCAACCCCCTCCTTGCCCCAAACACAAGATGAGGGGGTTCTCGCTTCTTGTCCGTGACGACAACACCCTGCCCTTGCTTCAAACGCGAGCCCTTTGTCACTGACAACAGCCATCCTGCCCCTCTACTGCCTTAGAATTGTCACCCCCACCACCAACCTATGCTGTTGGCTACCTTGCCCTCATCATGACCTTCCATTATGCAACACAGCGCACTGGGTTACCAGCTGCCTCACCTTACCTCTTCTTGCCTCATTGGATCCTCTCCCTGCTGCTACTCTTTTTCCATCTTATACTTGAGAACATTGTCTACCAATACATCAGCCATCTCATATTGTTGTGCTTGCACCTCTCTGATACCTGTCTACACTCAAGATATCTGACATGTGATACTCCGTAATATATATAGCATAGTTAGTAGTCAACCTTCTTTAGATATCAGTTCCTATGTCCATGGTTCTGGTCAGTTGTGACCGGTTACGACTGGTGAGAACCAGTTTCAACTGGGTTGAGTTGTGACTGGTTGTGACCGGTCAAGAAGAGCACTGCAACCAGTTGCTCATGGTCATTACCAGTTGCAGTTTCGGTCGCATGTCCTTGTATAAATGTTCAACCAGTCATGGTTCCAGTCGTGGCCAAATTAGGCTACAACTGGGACCAAACTGGACCTTCAAAGACTAGGTTTGATGGACACTGTCAAACTCACTATATAAAGTCACTATATGTCCGTTACATACTATATTAACCAATGACTACATTGTACACTGATTATTATACCTTACAATAGATGTGCATTAGGAATGTAATACAGGCATTAGTAATGGTTGAAATGCAACAGGCACAGATGTGGCCATGGCATTGCCATTGGGCATGGACATGGGAATGGGCAATATTAACCTATGCATCCTATTAACACACATTGTATACTTGTTTCAATATATGCCGTCGAACTAGCCTAGCTATATATGTGTATATACTCTATTAATTAACCAATGACTACATTACTACATTACTTGCTTTACCATACAGATAGACATGCATTAAGAACATAGTACAGACATTAGTAATGTTTGAAATGCAATTGCAGGGGATGGGAGCGTGAGTGGGCACAGGAGCAGGAACAGGGAAGCAGCACTTACATCAGGGCTTCACAGGACCACGGAAGCGGTGATATTACTACAATGATGTGCATTAAGAACAGAATACATCACTGGGAATTGGCAGGGGGATCAGCTATAGTGTCTGAGTGGGATAACAGCATAATTTCTAAGAACCTCATTTCAAATGATTTCAACTTATTTTCAACCCTTTCCTTTGAAGTGGCATATGTTTTCAATGACATATCTTGTTGTTTGGGCTTCTCCACCTGGGCCATGTACAGACAATGACTGGCATTCTTGTATGATGTGCCAAGCTGGTCTTGAAGGGCCTTGACTTCAGCATGGCAGCTCAACAACTCCCTGTCTGTCAAGTCCTGCAACAGGATGAACTAATGTAGAAACACAAATGAGGATGACACTTACTGGATTGGCAGGTAGGGTGAGCTGGTTGTGGGCCAACAGGTAAGGTAGATGACTTTCATAATCAACTAACATCACATGCTTAGTGTGACAGCTTCTAAAAGAAGCAACTTTGTGAGAATTTAGAGGAAAAGGCTCATTTTGCACATAATGAGCTGTTTTCTGGCAAATCGACATCCAACATTTTATTGGTATATACTGTAGACACGTTAATCTATATTTACTTTGAGAAAATGTGATGATTTTGTGCTGAAATAGTAAAAATGCAAGAAACCAATTAAGCAAGTCACGTCAAGTGCGTCGCGTCTCAAAAAACATATTCTACATCGCTGCTACTTGTTTGCAACACACCAATGGGGCGAAAAAAGGGATCTACAATTAATAGACTAGCCAACTTCAGCAGAAATGGTGGTGAACGTCCCAACAAGAGGCAGAAACTTGACGCGCCGAAAAGCTCTGTCAAAGAAAACAAGGAGGTAAGCCAAAAAATCTTGATTTATCCTGGCATATACCTACTGTGGGTCCATTAGAATATTCCATTGCATGAAAACCCAAAAGAAAATCACAAAAAGATGGGCAAATCACCTTTTGATGACATGCAAAGCAAATTCCGAGTCCAGGTCCCGAAAGGAGGTCTCCAAGCACAAACCGGTCCAAATGGATGTCAATTCCATGAGTTCTACTGGAATGTAGGCACTGAGCCAGATCCTGAGGACTTGAAGGATGATCCTGAGATGCCAGGGCTTGTCGAGGATGTGGATTCAGACAGTGATTCTGGAGATGACGAGGACAGTGATGATGAAGCTGATACACCACAAGACTTCATGGAGGAATTGTATAAGGACTTTCCATCCCTGAGGATGGAGAGCCATCCATCTAGCTCTCATAAATGGTCAAACACCAAAAAAGCCCCATGCGCTGCCAATCCTAGACCTACGAGAAACCAAGTTGAGGTATCAATGGATCACACAGCAGAAGACTCGAGCAGGGAGACCACAGAACACAGCCATAATTCTACAGGTCCAAGCATTGAGGCCACAACACGGCCAGGAAAGGAATGTGAGGCTCCGATACAAGTGCAGGCTGAAGCAGCGCTGCGGGACATCAGAAAGATTCTCCACCCGCCTCGAAAAAAGGGCCCTGGACATGTTGATCCACAGCTCAACATATTCGTTCGCACACGGTTAGAAGGCATGCAGACAATGCTAAATTTCTATGTGAATAAGCAATCCTGCACCTATGACAGCTGGGCTGCATCGTCATGTCAGGCTGCAGTGTCACTATCAAGAGGCTTGCATTGCGCACGGCAACTGCGGAAACTCAGCAGGCAGTATATAAAGAACTGCACCATGCTTCCTTTAAATCCCTATGGGGACTGGAACGAGACAATGCTCGTAAACGAAGACCTTACAAATGAAATTAGCATTTACCTCCTGTCCATCGGTAATGAGATCTCAGGTGAAAAGCTTCATGATTTCATCAATTCAGACGACGTTAGGTCACGGCATGAAATTGATCGGAAAATTACCATACGGACAGCCCAACGTTACCTGAAGGCACTGGGATACCGATATGGAGCACCAAAAAAAGGCCAGTATGCTGATGGCCATGAGCGTGAGGATGTGGTCTTCTACCGGGAGCAGGTCTTCTTGCTGCAGTGGCGAAACATTGAACACCTCATGTTTAGCTGGAATGAAGACAACCTACCAGAATTAGGGCCAAGACCACCTGGGCATCAAGTCATTGCGTGGTTTCACGACGAATCTATTTTTTACACTCATGATCGGCAACGCAAGGTCTGGATTCACAAAGATGCACCAGCCAAGCCATATGCAAAAGGGGAAGGCGTATCCATGATGGTGGCAGACTATGTGTCCGTGGACTTTGGGTGGCTTCGATCTCCTGATGGAAGCAGGTCGGCTCGACGAATTCTGAAGCCAGGAAAAAATCGGGACGGTTATTTTACCAACGAGGACATCCAAGCCCAAGCCCAGGAAGCTATGGACATCCTCACGGAATGTTATCCTGAGTATGATCATGTCCTGATTTATGACAATGCATCAACTCACCTCAAGCGTGAGGAGGATGCATTATCAGCCCAAAAAATGCCTAAGAATACCCCCAAAGTTGGTCACAACTGGGGAATCGAGGTATCACTTCGAGATCAACTTACTGGAAAGATCATGTACAAGCCTGATGGCACCCCCGAGAAAATCAAGATTCGGATGCGCAATGCTTCTTTCAAAGATGGAACACCACAGCCACTTTATTTCCCAGATGGGCATGAGCACACCGGAGTTTTTAAGGGAATGGCAACAATTCTGGAGGAACGGGGCCATGGTGACATGTCCAAGGTTCGCGCTGAATGCAAAGGTTTCAAGTGCTTACCTCCTGCTATCAATTGTTGTTGCCGCCACATTCTCTACAACAAACCTGACTTTGTCAATGTCAAGACCATTCTGGAAAGCATCTGCAAGGCACGCGGCTTTAAGCTGCTCTTCTTGCCGAAGTTCCACTGTGAATTGAATTTCATTGAGCAGTGCTGGGGATACTCGAAACGTATTTACCGTCTCAATCCAGAATCATCGCATGAAGATGTGCTGGAGAAAAATATGCTTGCTGCTCTAGAGTCCATTCCCTTGCAATCTATGTGTAAGTTTGCCAACCGTTCTCATAGATTTATGGATTCATACATGCATGGACTGAATGGGAGACAAGCAGCCTGGGCAGCAAGAGTTTACAAGGGACATCGGATGGTTCCCATGAACATCATGGAGGAGTTGGGAAAGAAAGGAATCGTTTAAAGTCGTTTACATGTCGCATTAAACCCGTTTCACATGGCGACTTTGTTTCTCAGACAACTTGAAACGACGTGCGACGTGCATCTTTCATATCGGATGGCAATCAGTGATCAGATATAGCCGCCAGAGTTTGCAAGTCCTATTTCTCGGTCAGCTTTTGCTCAAGCTTCATAAAGATTTAAACACATATATTACACAGCTATCATAACAGTATGTTGGGCATACATTTTGCAATTTCTTCTTTACTGTCGCAGTGGGGGTGTTCCATAGTTTCCCCAACACAAAACTTCCCAATCTGACCGAGGTTGTCACAGACAAGTAACGCCATGTGATGTTGGTCAATTATGAAAGTCGTCTACCTTAGTATGGCCGATCGGTCATGTTGCCAGACTGCAAATAGATCATAATGTCAGTGGGGATAGATAAGACATGGGAGTGGACAGAGACACAGGAGCAGACTAAGAAACGGGAGCGGACAGGGAAACAGGAGTGGCCAGGACATGGCAGCAGCCTTTGACTTCAACCTGATTTGAAATAAATGATGGTTACCCCTCCATCTACATTATGGACATCAAGTTGCAAATTCTGGCAATAGGCATTCATCACCTGATGAGTGGCAGGAATCATAAAGTGGGGCACTAAATAGTGGTGCCCATTGTTGGTTCAGATAGGGGTGTAGCCATCTAGAATATTGCCTTGTCTTTCCTGCTGGTCGCTCATTGTGGATGGATCAATGTAACAGAGGTTATAATGTTATCTTATGCATCTAATCCAGTGATCAGATATTGATCAGATGTTCTTTGTTTGGCCTTGATGAACACATGTGATGGTTGATTTTCATTATTGACTTTCAACTTCCAACCCATCACATCCATCACATCCATTCCCATTCCTGTCCCTGCCCCAACTCATCTCAACATGAACATTACAGCTCAACAAGTGCTCGGCCATATCACCCAGATTGAGAAGGTCGTCCAAAAGGGCCTTCAAACACGGGGCATCAGGACCATCATAATGGAACAAAAACGGGCACTTGTAAGTAAAATACTATCAGAACGACAGTGAGACTAATATACTGTAGAAAACATTATTTTCATGGCAATGACAGGATCTTGGGCAGGATGTGAAAGCGGCATTCAGTGCCAAGTCATTCTTGTGGGGTTTTATGATAGCATGGGGAAGTTCTGATAAAATGGGTGATGATATTTTGATGGAAGGTCAGCTGTGCATGATGAAGAAATTCAATGAGAAATGTGGGATTGTGGGAATGTCAGGGGTCTTGGCATTGGGAGCAGGACAAGGAGCAGGAGCAGCTGATGGAGGTGTGGGAGCAGGAGCAGGAGCTCAAGGGGCAGGACAAGACATGGGAGCGGGATCTCAAGGAGTGGAATGAGGAGTGGGAGCAGGATCTTGAGGAGTGGAACAAGGGATAGGAGCTGGAGTGGCAGGACAAGGGGCAGGAGGGGCGGGATGGGGGATGGGAGCAACAACGCAACCGGTAACCACACCAGCATGGGTAGAGAGCAGGTGAAGGAAACCACAGGCACCAGCAGAGCCATCGGGATCCAGGTCACGCCGGCCAGAACCTTGATGCCCAGATGCACACCCATTAGCATCACCCACCCCAACCACTCCAGCAAGACCAAGTGGGCATGGCAGGACCAGGCCTGTAGTTCAGAGCAGCAGTGGGAGCTCTGGTGAGGATTTTGAAAATGATGGGAAATCAGAGGGGATGGAAAGCAATGAAGATGGATTGTTGGAGGAAAAGCAGCGAAGGGAAGGTTGGCGAAATCTGGTGCATGCGGCAGCAAGGCCCAATCCCTGCATACAATGCTTCTGGCTTTGGCAACAATGTCATGACCAGGTCTACGAAAAGCACACATGTTCTGAATGTGGGATGGGCAAAGTCAAATGCGAAAAGATGAAAGATGGTAATGCAGGGGACAAGCCAGAGAAAGGAAAGGGTGCACCCAGAAGAAAGGTGAAGAAGGCTGGATCCCCGTGGAGGTTCACAAGGGAAGCAAAGGGAAATCGAAGGGTGAGTACTTACATATCACCTTACAAATAACCACTGAACATTGACCCCAGCAACATATTCCTCTGACATTGAGATGAATGATGTTGCACACAAATGCCTTCCCTTACCTGCTTCCACTTTTGCTTCCATTAGTGCTGGGGAGCTCTGTGACTTCAAAAACCATATACGAGAACTGGAGCACGATGTGTATGAACAGGGTCATTGGATTCATCACACCTTCCTCGGACTAATGGATGACATATGATGTGACCATGGTCGAGGTGTCATCTACCATGTCAGGCAGGCGGGAGTGTGCGTCCACAATGCAATTGTCAGTACCATTGATGTATTGAATGGAGCAGTCGTACTGGGACATGTACTCCATCCACCGTGCTTGACGTTTAGACTGTTCTTTCTGTAGCTCGAAGTTTTGCAACATTTGATGGTCAGTGTAGATCGTGAAGTGCAAACCCAGGAGGTCACTTCGCCATTTCTTCAAGGCGAGCATGATCGCAAGCATCTCCTGTTCATGAACAGGGTAATGAAGTTCCGCACCATGTAGCTGGCGGCTCTCGAATGCGACAGGTCTTGCAGACTCCCAGGTTGGGCCAAAGGACAGGACGGCTCCAGTCCTATGTTGACTGGCATCACATGCAACAAATATCTTGTTGTTGCCTGGATTGTGATGATCAATGGTGGTCAATTAGTCGTGCGATACGACTAATGCCTTGATGGCTTGAAAGGCGTCATGATGTTCCACCGTCCAAGGGGGGAACAATGTGTTACACTATTTCCGACTTAAAGGTGTCAATAGTGTGGTGTGTTCGGCCAAGGATGGGAGGAAAACAGAGATGTAACAGACAAGACCAAGGAATTGTTGGACATCCTTTGCCATTCGAGGTGTCGGCCAGTTCAGGATATGTTCCACCTTTGATCCATTAGCCTCAATGCCGCGCCATGAAACATTATGCCCAAGGAAATTAAGTTTGGTGGTGAACAAGGTCGACTTTGTTGAGCAGTAGAGTTGGGCGGCCTGTAGGGCTTGTAATATGAGTGTCACACTCTTCTGGTGCTCTTCAACGGACTGGGACCAGATGATTATATCATCTAAGTACACATGGCAGATTCGACCAATGAGCTCTCGAAGTGCCAATGTGACTCGGCATTGGTGAGTTGTGGGCGAGTTGCGTAGGCCCATAGGCATCACAACCCACTCCCACAGTCCAAATGGAGTGAGCATTGCTGTGTATTTCATGTGGTCAGGGTGTACCAGAGTTTGAAAAAATGAATTTGTCATATCTATTTTGCCCCAAATCCTTCCTTTGGCACAGTCCGCCAGAATGTCATCAATATGAGGAAGTGGGTAGTTATCCGGTACAGTTGCACGGTTCAAGATTCAGTAATCGTTTACCCAATGAGGTAATATGGAGGTGTCGGCTTTTGGAATGATGAAGGACGGGGAGGTGTATTGGGAGGATGACAGCCATATTCATCCTGCCACATAATGCTGGTCTATCAATGTCTTCCATCCCTCATGGTATTTTCTTGGACAAGAGTATGCTCAAGTGGTTGAGATGGAGGCACCAGGTTTGACCTCGATGTGGTGATACATGTTTGTTGGCAAGTCCCGCACATGGTGTATATCGGTCGGGAAACGGTCAGCAAAAGTCCTTTTAAACCTTTCGTCTGACTTTTTCAGGTGAGTCTGAGCGGTGAGCTGTTGAATCCATGTGTTAACTAGACTGATTATGTTTGGGTTACCGATTGAGTATTTCCTCATATCGAACTTTTTAGGATTATGCAGAAAATGCTGTAGAAGTTCGCTGTGAACTAATTTGCATAATTTGCATACACATTCATGGCTTGTTCTCAGTAGACGACATTCACGTCACCATTGGACCACCGGAGAAATTGTTATTGGCACGCAATTCAGTATCAGATCTGCAGGGTTCTGTTACAATTTTTCTATTCTTGCTTATCTCGACTCCTATCTATCGGGCTCACCGTATCTATTATCTCATGACTCATCTCGACTTATACATAGCCTTACGACTCACATATACTCGTCTCGACTCTTACTTACGCTCTCTGAGTCGCAGAGCTATGTAGTTGACTCAGACGTTTCAAGGATCGTATAGCCACAGTCTCTAGTATAAAAGCAGTAGTATAAACGGTCAAGGCCCCCAGCTTGACCTAGGCAATTCAACGCTTATACTCGAATCTCGCTCGACTTAGTAACAACTAACGTCATCGCTTGAACTCGAACACGGAAAGCCTCCGTAGTTCATCAGATTAGATAACGCACGAAAGTCTCGCGCGTTGATCCCTTGATTGATTAGACTTAGATCCGAGTTATAGGCTATCGCCCTTAACAGGTTCAAAAGGTCGAAACCACTATCTTTGGCAATGGCTGTCCTGAGTTCAGCGTCAACAATGATCCTATTCTTAACAAGGAAGTCCAGACTGAGGATAATGTCAGTCTGCAGGTTTGGACAGATAATCACATTTAGCATGCGTGATTTCCAGGCTGCATCGGGTGATAATACATTCAGTCTACAATACTCCTCTAAAAGGACAGGCGGGGCTTTCTTCTTGCCAGATACAAATGCTGCAGAGACAGGGTACGGTTTGAAAAGCTTGCAACAGACCAATCCATAAATTTTGACAGCTTCTTCAGATATCAGTACTGGAGGGGCACCATGGTCGATTAGCGCACAAATTGGGGTCAGGGCACAGGTGAATGGGGTATCAATGCAGCAATCCCACCACAGGTGGTCGGGCAGTGAGGAAATGTCTGAAAGGGGTACATACTCATTGAATTCGTCAGAATCAACAAAGTCTTCATCCACAAATTCTTTGTAGGGGAACAAGCCGGCCCCTATAATATAGGAGTACCTACTATAGGAGTATCTAAGCTGTATATAAGTCCATCCCATAGGGAATATAGACTTGTCTCTCTTGTTCTCACCCTCTCGGTACATTACTCGTCTACAGGTTATGGGCCCTGGCTCATCCGAAGAACTCGCCTAAACTATATCTCGAATACAAATCTCATCGGATCAACTAATCCATTATTCAGATAGTCTCTCTGACAGAATATGTAACTCCTATTGTTGAAGATGGAACAAGATGTTCAAGACCAAAATGAAATATACAACGAAAATGATTTATTCAAAACAACGATTGACAAGGTCAAAGCTGGAGCCCCATCAATTACAAAATTGACCGAACCCCTAAGCGAAAATAACTGGATTGCCTGGCGCGAACGCATGAAGCGCGTACTAAGATACTGCTGTGTGGAAGAATACATCAAGGGAACCATCTATCGACCGGTAGATGACGAAGACGTTGAAAATGCCGAAAATTGGGACTACAACAATAATTACGCCCAAATGATGATAGTGAGCAACATAACATCCACGGAAATGGTCCACATAGGACAGTGCGGAAACGCGAAGGCCATGTGGGACAGCTTAGAAGCTGTTCACGAATCGAAGGGGCACCAGACAATAGTATCCGTAATTCGGAACTTATTTCATACGCATGCGAGTGAAGATGACAATATTAGCGATCATCTCAACAAACTCAAGGAGTACTGGGAGCGTATCAATACGATGAACGACAAAGATTTTATGATATCTGATCCCTTATTCAAGGTGATCATCTCGTCGTCACTCCCGCTCTCCTGGGACGCATTCACCGAGTCCTACGTTGGCGGACGCAAAGATGTCATCGAAACTGATCCCAAGAAACTCATGAAGTCTCAAGGATTTATAGGAATTCTAAAAGAAGAGTATGTACGACGCAAAGCTCGAACGCAAAACAATGAAAGCATGAACCAGGCATCAGGATCGAAAGCTAAGCCTCTCGCAAAACGCATCTCGAACAAGTATGAAGATAAATGCAAGCAATGCGGACGTCATAATCATGCCATGAAGGATTGTCATCACTTGGGCAAAAGCAAGTGCGAAGGGTGTGGTAAATTTGGCCACGTCACAAAAGAATGCTGGGGCAATAAGGACAAGAAAGATATTCCTACAAAGAGGAAAAATGACGACAAGGAGAAAGGAAAAGAGCGAGCGAAAAAGAAAGCTAAAACAGAAGAAACAAGTCACATAGAGGAGGTGGAAACAGACGAAGAGATCACTTTCAGTCTCGAAGAACGCATGACGTTCGACGCGACTGAAGAGGGATAACATTTTAATATACAAGAGTACAATTCTTGTAATATGAATGGAATCGACGAACGTGTTCTCTACTATGATTGGCTGGCAGACAGTGTGACTACCTCGCATGTTACGAATCAACGTGATGCCTTCGTAACTTACCAACCTCTAGAAACAACGATGGTTGCCGGAGTTGGTAATGTAAAAGCCAAAGCAGAAGGAAGGGGCACCATCAAAATAGTATCATATTGCGACGGTCATAAGTACATCTTAACACTAGAAGATGTCCTCTACGTCCCGAATAACCGCAACAACTTGATCTCCCTTGGATGATGGGACACTGCGGGCGGGAGATATGTTGGAGGAAGAGGTACGATCACTCTAATCACGAAAGATGGCAAGAGCATCGCCAAAGGGACAAAGATCAGTAATAATCTGTACAAAATGAAAGTGAGTGTTCGAAAACCGAATGCTAATCACACGAAAAGATACACAGTGACGCCTCAAACTTTTATGTCGAACGAACCATCCCAAAGTTGGGAAACATGGCACAATCGATTCGGGCATATCAGTTATAGAGGACTTCAGAAACTATTGGATCTAAAATTAGTTGACGGATTCACTGTGGACATGCGAACACCTAAAAACAATTGCGTCGCATGCACGGAGGCTAAACAGAGCCAAGAACCATTTAGCAAATCCACGGACAAGACAACAGATCCAGGTGAACTCACCCACATAGATCTATGGGGGAAATACGAAGTAACATCAATACACGGCAACCAATACTATATCGTCTTGGTTGACGACGCCGCAAGATACACATCAATAGACTTCTTAAAAAAGAAAGATGAGGCGGCCCAAAAAGTAATTGAGTATTTACTGCACCTGAAAACCCACGGAAGAACCCCGAAGGCGATCAGGATGGACCGCGGCAAAGAATTTATAAATGAAACTTTGAAAATGTGGTGCCGTCAAAACGGCATAGACATACAAATGACCGCGCCATATTCACCTTCGCAAAATGGGGTGGCAGAACGAATGAACAGGACTGTAGTTGAATTAGCAAGGGCAATGATCAAGAAACTCGACTTACCACATTTTTTATGGGAACTTGCAGCATCACACGCAGTCTACTTATGGAATCGTTCATTCACAAGAACTTTAGACAAGACACCGTATGAAATATGGAAAAAGGAGAAACCGAACGTTGCTCACCTAAGAGAATTCGGAGCTCCAGTGTGGGTCCTACTCCAAGGCAAGAAAGAGCAACGAAAAATGTTACCCAAATCCAAATGGCACGCCTACGTAGGCTATGACGATGGATCAAAATCCATCAAATATTATGATGCTGAAACACGAAAAATACTTATATCTAGAAACTATCGTTTCCTTACCCTTCCTACAGAAGAAACCCCTCCGGAAGAAATCGAGGTCGCGCCCGATACGCCACGAGAAGGGGAGTCGAAGGGGAGCGCACAACCGACGGGCACAAATGACAGCTCAAAGAGGAAAAGAATAGACAAAGATACCTCAATGCGAGATTTGGTCGAACCACGAAAGACACGTGGTATAAAAACCAATTATCGTTATCTTAATGACCCTTTTCCTGATGAAGAAGAAGAAGAAGAACAAATTCAACTCACATCAGCAGAAAGAATTTACGCCGCGTTCACCGAAACACATTTGGGAGGAGATGAACCACGGAGTCTAAAAGAGGCGAAGCGGTCCCAAGTGGCTGGAATGGGAGCACGCAGTACGAACAGAACTAGCCCAACTCCAAGAAATGGGGACTTGGAAGCTAGTCGACAAGCCTGCAGATGCCGTTCCAATATGCAATAAATGGGTATTCTTAAAGAAGTACAATAAATTAGGTGACCTTCTCAAATACAAGGGGAGATTAGTGGCAAAAGGGTGTGCGCAACGACCAGGACAAGATTACCTGGAAACCTTCTCACCAGTTGTTAGACTGGAGACAATACAAGCTGTATTGGCGCTTGCAACATTAAAAGAGCTGAAAATCCAACAAATGGATGTCAAAGGAGCTTACCTGAATGGTACACTAAAGGAGAAAGTTTACATGCGCCAACCTGAAGGGTTCGACGACGGCACAGGAAGAGTTTGTGAGCTCATCAAAACATTGTATGGCTTAAAACAGTCAGGACGCGAGTGGAATAAAGAGTTAGACGAAAAACTAAAGAAACACAGGTTCAAACGCTTAAGATCAGATCCTTGCACATACATCTGTCGAAAGGGCAAAGACCTAGAAATTATAACTGTTTGGGTCGACGACTTATTACTATTCGCGTCCACAGATGAATTGATGGAGAAAATGAAGAACGATGTACACTCCGAATGGGGAGTAACAAACCTCGGAGAACCTACAAAAATCGTCGGAATTGAGATTACTCGTACAAGGAACTCAATAACCATCTCCCAGAAGCAATACATTGATACCATTCTCAAAAGAGAAGGATTAGAGAAGGCAAACCCAGTATCAATGCCTATGGATCCAAACATCAAACTCCAACCAAATGCGGATGGAAATGAAGGGAACCGTAGCAATTCCTATGCAAAAGTCCTAGGAGAACTACAATTCCTTGCGAACACAACAAGACCAGACATAGTGTTTGCCGTCAACAGACTTGCGGCATATACAGCAAATCCAAGCTTACAACACGTAGGAGCATTAAAACGGATACTAAAATATTTAGCAGGTACACGAAGCCACGGAATCACTTACTCAAGAATCCAGTCGTCAGGAAATCTATTCCACAGATATGCCGACGCCGCATACGCCAACGTCAATGACTGCAAATCGACATCAGGATATGTCTACATTATGGCAGGAGGCGTGATAACTTGGAGGTCGAAGAAACAAACCACAGTCACCTTATCATCTACCGAAGCTGAGTACATTGCTCTTTCAGAGGCCGGACGCGAAACGTGCTGGTTGAGAAACCTTTTCGAAGAATTAGGATTTCCCCAATTAGCACCGACGCTCCTAAAAGGGGACAACGACGGATCGATCACAATGGCATGCAACCCGCAATTCCATAAGCGGGCCAAACACATCGAAATAAGATGGCACTGGGTACGAGACCTAACGCAGAACGACATCTTAGATATCGAGAGTTGCTGAGATCCAGAGCAAACAGCCGACGTATTGACAAAAGGATTACCTTGACCGAAACACATCAAACATATCACGGAAATGGGACTGGCACCGACTTGAAGGGGAGTGTAGGGGAACAAGCCGGCCCCTATAATATAGAAGTACCTACTATAGGAGTATCTAAGCTGTATATAAGTCCATCCCATAGGGAATATAGACTTGTCTCTCTTGTTCTCACCCTCTCGGTACATTACTCATCTACATTCTTTGTCGAGTCCAGTCTCAAATATAGCAGCTACAAGCGGGGTTGACAATTTTTCCAAAGCCACCTTTGCCTTCAGGGCATGGGAGGTGGTGACTTTCTTGCATGCTTTCAAGGAGGGACGGTCAGCGGTACAGGTGCGCAAGAAATGGCCTGTGTAAAGGTACGGCACTTGTAACAACCTTGATGGAGGTCAAGCAGGTCTTTCTCAGGTTGGGAGAGCTTCGGTAGCGCAACGAATCCTCCAACGGGGCCTGATGTGTTCGAGCTGAAAGATGCCGCTGGAATGGTGTTCATTGCACCACCTGAAGTGTTTGTATATGCACCACGGTTTGACAAGGTGCTGAGTTTTGCAGCTGTTCTGGCCGCTTGGGCCATGCTGGTGGAGATCTGCTTCTGGCACTATGAGACCAACACCATATGA
>QFEU01000464.1:3559-13923 GCA_003316345.1 Tricholoma terreum | reverse complement strand
GTCCCTGGAACTTCGGTGGTCGATACATCCTATCTTCAATCGGCTATTGACACAATTGCCATTTATGCTCGCGTTGGAGCTACTGTGGTCATTGAGAGCTCCGTTGCTGTAGGCATGACCCGCAGTCTTTTGGGGACATTAGCCCTGAAGTATCATCTAAAAGCTGGTATGAGCCCCGAGGTAATACTTTGACTTTTATTTGTATGAAATAATAACTAATCTGGACATCCTTTAGCGCGTTGATCCCGGCCGCACCACTCCATCTCTCGAATCCATCCCAAAAATCATCTCTGGCCTTGACGACATCGCCCCTGGCTCTCTGTGTTCCATCCAAAAACTCTACAGTCTCATTTTTGACAAACTCGTTCCCGTTTCGTCTCCAGAGGTCGCCGAAATGACCAAGCTCTACGAAAATTGCCAACGCATGGTCTGCATAGCCTATGCGAACGAGATGTTTGACGCATGCCGCGCACTTCCCACACCCATCGACGGCTTCGAGGTTGCCTCTACCGCAGCGACCAAGCCATTCGGTTATATGCAGTTGTCACCTTCTGCTGGCGTAGGTGGTCATTGTATCCCTGTGAACCCGCATTATCTGTTCAGCACGAGTGACTTCCCCTTGCTCCGGCTCGCCACAGAGATGATGACTGTGAGGCCAACGGCGATAGTCGACTCCGTCATTGGGAGACTGCTCGAGAAGGACAAGTTGGAGGCTACTTCGGCGGGCAGACCAAAAGTGCTCGTTGTCGGGGTCGCTTTCAAGCCCGGCCAGGATGTGTTGTCAAACTCGCCAGGGATACAGATGATTAATCATCTCTTGTACCGATGGGAGGCAGACGTGACTTTCGCGGATCCCCTTGTGAAGGCAGAGGCTGTACCGCAGGTGCCAAGGCTACACGCAGAGATGGAATGGAATAGGCAGGAGCTAAGCAAGTTTGATGCTGTCATTGTTGTCATCAAACAGGTTGGCCTGGATTTTGGGGTGTTGGAGGGTTTGGAGGGAACATTGGTTGAATGGTGCAGTATTTAGGGGTAGAATTCCTTGGACTCGTATGTTGATGCCTTATACTTACTAGTACGTTTATCGGATATGCTGGACATTGACAAAGATTTTTAAAATTCGTGGTCAAATCCATATCGGTTATGCATTGTATATATATCACTTAACTCATCTAAATTAATGAGCGATCTACAACATCCTTTTCTTTCAAGTTGGGTAGAACTATTTCGATTGCATATGTTATGTATGTGGTAAAAAACAGCATGTACTCCAGGTCACAGTCCCCTACCTGTCGCTCTGCGCGCCCAATCACTATGGTTTTCGGTGGCACTTGGAATCATCGATCTCCTCAATCCCTTATACACACTCGGGCCATCCATAGCTGAGTCTCAACTATAAAAAATTTGCAGCAGCACCGCCCAAATCCTTTCCCTGCGAGCTACGTAGATTGCCACACACTAGATATCATATACGACAATGTTGTATTCAGTGGACGGTGGGTGTCTGACCTCTGTAAGAGACGGAGTCTTTTCAGCCAGAGCGAAAACGATCTTGATAAGAGTATGAGGGATAGCCGCATCGCCTTCGTCCAGGATTCCGAGGCTATACACGTCCGTAACATCAAATAGTCAGGCAAGACTTGATGAAATAGGCACCATTCTTGCTCTGCTGAAGGATGAAAAGCCCAGGTTTCCGAGGTGAATATTGGCTGGGCCGTGTACGAGCGTGCACGATGCACATGACACTCAGGCTGGCGGTGTTGTGTGCATTTGCCATTCCCGGAGTCGTATGTGCCATTGACGCTGAGGGGCAGGCGGCCATCGTGTAGAGGGCGAGAAGTGGCGACGGCGTGGTAGTTCAAAATAAACCTTTGTTGAAAGTGTGCCACTGCGATGCCTTTTAGGCATGTCGGTTGTGGGGGAGAATTGGGCCAGCTCCCAAAATACTTGTGGGAAAGACTTCGGAGGTGTGTTTTTGGACGTATTTTGCCTCCTTGAATCCGAATCTGAAGTTAGATTTCCCTCAAATTTCTTCAAGTTGTTCATGAGATATCAGGACTGTGGTGCTTGTTTGTCCACGACTGTTGGACTCAGATAACGAATTTCCCAGCAAGACAAGCACTGGCACCCAGTGGGTGGTATGTATGATGGATGCGTATCAGGCTCACTGTTCGCCCAGTCAGTCGTAGCCCTGGCAGTACTAGTAAAGATAAATATCGGGTAAAACATTTGAAAGTAAGGCAGATGTCGGTTCTTAAACCCGTCGTTCGATGCCATGAGCTTACTCTATAAGTCAACTCCCAGTCCCGAAGAATACGTTGTGTAAAATGAATTAATCCAGCTAAAAATGTAGTCGTGATTATGCAAAAGACAAATCTCGGTCAAACCATGTGGCAAACTCTACTGGAAAGTAATAGACAATGTATCCTGATTGTCTTGAAAGTGAACGCCAATTGCAACATTCTATTCGACTATTCGTTTGAAGTTGATGAAACATGGTTCTCCTTTCGGCTTTGTCTGATCGAAACAACCGGCGCAAATCAGTCCAGTTCAGGACCTAGGATTATGATGGCAGAACGCACTTGTAATATGTTGTTATAATCCGGAATTGGGGGGCTCTCTGGGAATCTGCCCCTCGAATCGACCAAGTCATACTCATATCCCGCCACAAATAGCGCTACAACAATCTTGATTTCCAGCTTGGCGACTCTCATGCCCAGGCACGGGTGCCGGCCTACGTAATTCCATTAGCCAAGCAAAACCAGAAACTGAGGAGCCACTCACCAGCCCCCCACCCCAAAAACCCGTATTTTGCCCGTTTATCCTCCTCCCGCCCAGGGCTAAATCGCTCAGGTTCAAACGCTTCGGGATCCGTATAAACCTCCGGGTCCATGTGAGCGTCTGCAAGGCTATACCCAATGAAGCCACCTTTCGGTATCTCCCCGTCGACGCCAGGCATCATCAGGCTCGTACGGTCACCGTGAGGGAGGTTGCGTCGCAGGGTGGTGCCGTTGACGACAAGGCGGATAGTCTCGCGAATGACGAGGTCGAGTGTGGGCGTCTGTTCCTCCCAGACGGAGATAGGGATTGTGGAGAGCCGTTTATGAAGTGGCTCGGAGGCAGTGGTGTTAGTGTGCTGGGCAATGATCGTACGGATCTCACTTTGTATGGCGGATTTCCACTGTGTATGGAAGGAGGTGTAGAGTAAGATCCAGCACACTAGGTGGTTCGAGGTGTCTAGGGTTAGGATTCGAGATCATGGATTTGTCGAGTGACATACCGTTGATGCCCGTGTTGATGACGCCCGCAAAAATGACGCCAAGCACAAATTGAATGATAGCCTCATTGCTCAATCCTTGACCCAAGAGCAAGTCAATGGCGTCCGAATTCGGGGTAGATGCCTTCTTTCTTTCCTCGATGTAGCCCCACAGTGTCTGGAACAGGGCTGTTGTCGAAGCCTTTTTAGCACGACTGGCAGGACTGGGAAACCAGGGGAGAAGAAGCGAAGTGGGGGTGGCACTTTTCTCCAGGTTCCAGTAGTCCTTTTGTAATTTGGTAAGAGCAGAAAGGTCAGAGGCAAGTTCGTGACAAGATGCCATGCGAACTGTCATTTGGAACACAAGCTGTAAAATGGATATTAAATTCGTTCCGGGTCGAAGGAGGAAGGAAGGAAAAGATGTGGCGTACGTCATATATGTTTTTGAAGGGATCCATCGTGCCTTGTTTTCCCCAGGAGTCCATGCGGCGTTGGATGTCGTCGAACAAGGTGGGAAGGACTGGCGCAAGATTAGCTGAGGAGTACACATTTGGACAATATAATCACCATCTGACAACCGATTTTTATTCAAGAGGATGGCCAAGTTTTTGGCGAATTGTGTATTATCTTCGATAGGGAGCTCCTTTTTAATGTCGCTTAACATCGGTGCCTAACATGTTAGATATATTAGGGATGGGTGCGAGATGGTTGGTAAAACGACATACGGCTCCCATGAGGATCTTGTACCCCTCGAGAAAATTCAGGCTCTTGTCGTCAAAATAGGCCCTCCGTGCCTCCATGCCTCTGACCACTGTGACGGAGTGCTATACAAAGAGAGGTTGATGAATCGGGGAGCAACATCAAGGACGCGTGTACATACATGGAGGACATTGAACGAGAACATGTTGCGCCCAGATTTTTCAAAGTTGGACTTGATGAAGTCGTGGCGGCGAGCGAAGAATGACCAGGCGGTGAGAAGCTTGTTGAGGTTGCCACGGAACAGAAGGGCGAGGGCAACTGCTATGGCGATCAGAGGGCCTTGGAATTGGAATGACAGCATCCAGAGCGGGGAAGGCATGAAATTAGCTATACTTAGTATCTTAAGTGTATGTCCAAGCAATTTATAGGGGACGGTGCACAGTTGTTCCAGAGTTATTTCTGGGAATTACGTGCGAAGTCGGACCACATGGAATTGGAGGGTTCAAGGGACCTGCACAGCATACCACATCCATCTCAGTTGGGAGGCGAAAAGCGGTGAGCATGAGAGTCGAGGAACCCTGTCGGAGACTGAAAGCTCATGCTTTGCACAAATATTAGTATTATTACAATTCAACAAAGCTTGTCGTCTGTATTCCACATATTTCTTGTCAGTCTTGTCAACTGTAGGCTTGACTCGGACATGCATACGGTCGACAACGTTGAAACGTTGACAGGAGGAGTCAACGTTTGACGTTTAACGTTGATGGCAAGGGTTGTCTGACCCTGACGTTCCTGATAATGACATGATAGGTATCTAGCGCCGTCAATTTTTGTGAACCTAGTTGTTCTCAGGACACTCCGACATATTCCGACTCACCAATTTGAATATGAGCAGGGAACGCTGAAGCCTCAAATCTCTGGTACTATTGATGTTGCACGAGAGGTTTGGAATGAATTTTCGCGGTGGCAGATGGTGACGTCCAAACAGGCTCAAGTACGTTCAATATGAAACTGATCACTGTAGGTTATTATGCAAGACCCTGTGTGTAATACTATTCTTTTCCCAGTTCTTTCCGAATTCTCTCCCACGTTTCGGTGTCCGTTCATCCGATCAGCGCAAAGAAGATACCTGGAACTCGCCTGGAATACGGACTTTTATACATGGCAGAGCCTTCCCTCCAAACTCGACCCCAATCAAGCTGCACACATCCCAGGCTGGCCACGAATAATTCGAACAGCTGGTGAAACATATCTTTCAATTTTGCAATGCCTTATCCCCTCTGCGCCAGTGTCACAAAATTATCCCACGGACTGGGGATATGGGCCCAATTGCATGCCGCTCTTGTAATCCTTGTGGCCATCGCTGTTCTTTACTTCAAGGGCATGTTCGGGGGAATCCCCGCCGCCTGGACATTCTTCACCCATCGTTATGATTTTATGGAATCCGGATTTGAGAAAGCCAGGCAGAACGTGTTCTCGTTCAGCGTTCTTCAAGTAGGTGTACCCAGTCACCATCTCTTAAACCACTTTCCAATACTTCTTCGCAGCATTCTATCACCGCAGTTAGGGGTATAAATGCACGCGCAGCGTTTTATGATAGCAAAAGCCTCAGCTTCAACCAAGGGTATGTTATCCTTATGGGAGGCGTACGTCGTCCCATTAAGCTCTGGTTTTTCCCCCTAAAAATGTGGCTTAGGCCCCGAGAATTGGTGACATAGACATCCCCAACGACGGAGATGACAGCGCCCTCTTCGTCAGGCGACTCTCCGTCCTCCTGCGTAAGGAGAGGCTGTCGGAGGGTGAGTATTAATCATATACATATCTCTCTGCTGACCTTGTGCCAGTCATCCCCACCCTGTTGGACGATATCCGACGCCGAATGGATTCTTGGGGGGCCCAAGGCAGCATGGACCCTTTCAACAACATATATGACGTACGCCATGCTGTCTCCCGTCTTTCAACCTAAACATCTGGTACCGATATATAGATCGTCTTCCAAATGACCGTCCGCCTGGCCTTCTGCCGTGAACTCGCCTCCGATCTCCCTGCACTTACTGAATTCCAAAAGCACTACTTGATCCTTGAGAAGAGTGCCACACCTACCGCGCTTCTCTTCCCCTGGCTCCCTAGCCCCGCCAAGCTCGCCAAGGAAACTTCGACCAAAGCCCTCTTCGCCATATTGATGAAGATCATGGAGGAAAGAAAAAATACAACAGTGACAGGCTCTGAGGCCATTGACCTACTTTTGGCCCAGGGGATGAACACGCAAGATGTCATCCAGTTCGTGCTGTCCGTCATCTTCGCGGGAGTCGTCAACACTGGCGTAAACGGTTCGTCCCCCACATCTCATCTTAGCACTGGCTGGGTCTGATCTCTATCTCCCCAACCAGCCTGCTGGATTCTCCTCTACATTTCTATCCACGTACAGTGGAAATCTGCCATTCATGCCGAGATACAGACACTTCTTGCCCAGCATACCAATCCCTCTGAACCACTCCACAAACGGCTCTCAGCGATCCCTATCTCCTTCTGGGAGGATGCGACACCGAACCTCGACCTCGCCATACGCGAAACTATCCGCCTCGTAGTCAACTTCACCGCCCTGCGTCGTAATCTCCCTGGCAAGGATGGAGGGGGCCTGAAAATACCTGGCATAGACGGGGAGGTGCCGAACGGAGAATTCCTCGCATATAACATGCCGGATGCACATTTGAATCCGGATGTATATACAAATCCTGAAGTGTTTGACCCCGATCGATACAGCCCTGGGCGAGAAGAGGACAAGCGAGTACCCTATGGATATCTTGGATGGGGAGTTGGTGAATGACACCCCAGAGCATCAGGAAACTTTGGCTAACGAGAGAGTCCGAGTAGGTCGGCACCCATGTGCAGGAATGAAAATCGCAAAGTTGGAGCTCAAGATCATCGTGTCGATATTTGTGGTAGGGTATGAGTATGACGTAGTTGATCTGAAGGGCAGGCTCGTTGAGAGGCCACCGAGCCCGGATTATAATCAGCAGCAGCAGGTATGTTCACGCTTGTAATCCCGACATTTATGCACACGCTGACCGCACGTGTTTCTTTCCCTCTAATTTTCATCCTTCTCGTTGGCAATTAGGCGAGACCGAAGGGTGGGCCTTATCTCCTCAAGTTCAAGCGTGTTGCCGAGTAGAACGCTACAGCTGGGTTTTAGGAAGAGGTCGATCGGACTGTCTCACTCATTTTGTCACTTGTGGTGTACCTCAGGCTATGTATTTCGGACGATGGTCCTCTAGCACGACGGCAGCGACTTAAATACTGCAACGAGGCTAAAACTTTGCGAGGCCAAGAGAGCGAAACCTGAGAAGGAATGCAGGCAGTCGTGCCCTTTTCGAGTGATACGTCGGGATGCGATGCATTAATGTAGATCCTGGTTTCCATCCTTTCCACATGCCCGCCGCTGCCAGTGTCTGCATTGCTGTAAACAAGTTGGGTCTCCTTCCGTCTGGCCAAACAATTATATATTTCATTCTTTTTGCAGTGGGCTCGTCCTGGCTTAGACAAATGGGTTCTACTGTGTTGCATCATGCGCATTGCATCGGAACAAATTTCAGCTGACTTCTGTGTAAACATGGATCAGGACGGAGAGAATCCCGCTTCGATGGACTGCAGACAACGTCGTTGTGGAAACCAGAGGGCCGCTCAACTCCCTGCGGCAACTCCGGATCCTGAGGTGCTAGGATACCCATAACACCACCTGAGGCTTACCCGTGATACTGTGCAAATCGCCGGATCAAAGGCTCCTGCGTCTTAATTCTCCGTGTTTAGAGCTCCACTTACCCCATCTATCGCGAGATAACGAAAACACTACTTGAGTAAGTCAACATTGTAGCCCTTCCGTTCGCATTCGACTCAGAGTGGATGGATAGTCCGTGGTGGGTTTGCAGTTGGAAATGGCCCGCCTGACAACTGCAGACCGTGAAGGTGAGCAAAGATGGTGAGGCCCCGTTCTTTCTACTTACCGACTCGCCGGAGAGTCGAAGCCCTCATGAATGTGAACTAAGCCGCTAATGCTGCTACTTGTGCTAGTGGGCCAATGCTACGTATGTCAGGTCCGAGTTCTCTATAGGGCTGACAGTCGACTGTAAATAGCTGTGGTAGCCATTCTGATATGAGTATGTAGAATGGGTTCTAGAACCAAACTGCATGAAGTCACCATTCCATCGTGAAACCACCACATTCCTGAATCTAATTCCACATGAGCTGTGAAGTGGTTGTTAGCAAAATAAATTAAACCTTTCAATGAGAATGCCTGTCTTGTGCCATTTGCATTGATATGTAGTATATTCGGAATGTGCACAAGTCCCACGCCGGCGTTTTCCGAAACTCACGTGTTGCGCACAATCTGCTGGGTGAATAGCGTTCACTAACTTTTCGAATTCACTTTCATGAACCCACTACTAAAGTAGCGGAAATAAGTTCGTAACCCATATTCAAAAATTCACCATAAGGCTAATTTTATGTATTAGCAGTTTCGGGAGTGTGTCATTCAAGTTGGCATGCTCGAGTTTGTAGATGGACACGAAACATGGGAGGGACATCATTGGACTTCCTCTACCTGACAGTGCATATACCTGCAGCAGTAAAATTTTTCTTTTTCAAGTTCAAGTTCCAAGTAACTTAATTAGGACCCGAGGCTCGTCATCTTCGTCACCTCACATTAGGAGAAAGATTCGATGACAACAGCCTCCTTTTGCTAATTCAGGCTCATGGTATTTTCAGCATTACAGACGTCATTGTATTCGATTTATTTAAAAGAACCTACGATGCGTCCAAGTGCCTTCACTCGAACTTGCATTCAACATGTCGACTTGCCAACTCGCCACAGAAACCATCTCTTCGTCAGTCGACTTCTCTCACCGGCAGGCTGCCAATTGTCAAACACAATCCAAGAGCCAGAGGGGCTCAGTTCTATATCGTGTTGTCGCAACTCTGCCGCCGGTGCAAGACCTCCCAGAAGTGTCCCTCTCTCCAGTCACGGAGGATGAAACACCACTCGTTGCAGTAATTGGCGTTGGTTACGTTGGTCTACACCTCGTCACTTCTTTTTCAAAACATTACAATGTCATTGCGTTCGATTTATCCCAAAAAAGGTTGGATCTGGTGGCTGGTGAACTCCTGCCAAATGCCCGTCTTAGCCTCACCTCAGATCCATCTCGTCTCGCCTCCGCCACTCACTTCCTCATCTCAGTCCCTACTCTCCTTGTCCCTGGAACTTCGGTGGTCGATACATCCTATCTTCAATCGGCTATTGACACAATTGCCATTCATGCTCGCATTGGATCTACTGTTGTCATTGAGAGCTCCGTTGCTGTAGGCATGACCCGCAGTCTTTTGGGGACATTGGCCCTGAAATATCATCTAAAAGCTGGTATGAGCCCCGAGGTAATACTTTGACTTCTATTTGTATATGAAATAATAACTAATCTGGACATCCTTCAGCGCGTTGATCCCGGCCGCACCACTCCATCTCTCGAATCCATCCCAAAAATCATCTCTGGCCTTGACGACATCGCCCCTGGCTCTCTGTGTTCCATACAAAAACTCTACAGTCTCATTTTCGACAAACTCGTTCCCGTTTCGTCTCCCGAGGTCGCCGAAATGACCAAGCTCTACGAAAATTGCCAACGCATGGTCTGCATAGCCTACGCAAACGAGATGTTCGACGCATGCCGCGCACTTCCCACACCCATCGACGGCTTCGAGGTTGCCTCTACCGCAGCGACCAAGCCATTCGGTTATATGCAATTGTCACCTTCCGCTGGCGTAGGTGGTCATTGTATCCCTGTGAACCCGCATTATCTGTTCAGCACGAGTGACTTCCCCTTGCTCCGGCTCGCCACAGAGATGATGACTGTGAGGCCAACGGCGATAGTCGACTCCGTCATTGGGAGACTGCTCGAGAAGGACAAGTTGGAGGCCACTTCGGCGGGCAGACCAAAAGTGCTCGTTGTCGGCGTCGCTTTCAAGCCCGGCCAGGATGTGTTGTCAAACTCGCCAGGGATACAGATGATTAATCATCTCTTGTACCGATGGGAGGCAGATGTGACTTTCGCGGATCCCCTTGTGAAGGCAGAGGCTGTACCGCAGGTGCCAAGGCTACACGCAGAGATGGAATGGAACAGGCAGGGGTTAAGCAAGTTTGATGCTGTCATTGTTGTCATCAAACAGGTTGGCCTGGATTTTGGGGTGTTGGAGGGTTTGGAGGGAACATTGGTTGAATGGTGCAGTATTTAGTGGTAGAATTTCTTGGACTCGTATGTTGATACCCTATACTTATGTTGATCGGATATGCTGGACATCGACAATGAATAGTAGATTTTTAAAATTTGTGCTCGAATCTTACGGTTATATATTTCCTATGCATTAT
>QFEU01000462.1:0-10573 GCA_003316345.1 Tricholoma terreum | reverse complement strand
ATTACATTATCGCCGATCTCCGTTATATCGCGCGTTCAATGTTCGATCATCGCGCGCGCATATTGGGTGTCTGCGACCATCATCGGACTATCGTAAACTCCATCGCACTCTTCATGCGGCCATCGTGTACCAGTATTGGCATCTGTGATAGACATTCAAACACCTTGCACCCTTCCTCCAGCTTGTGTAGTACTGAACAATCACGTTTAGGTGTTTTGTTTTGTTTTCCTGGCCGAGTATCATCATTTTTGGAGCCCACCGCGAGGGGTTTCTGAATCATTTCATCACCTACGCCCGATTGCATTACACGGCTTCGGCCAACAGCGGCTCGAAACCTTCAGATCGAAACTCGCAAAGCCTTCGCATCTCTCACAACATCAGAAGACGTACTAGTATCAGTTCCTGAACAATCATCAACGCACCACATCCTATTCCCATCGCCGACTTCCCCGATCACTCCGCCATTTCGACCCATTCCCGATCCATTCTCTTCCTCATCGTCCGAACTTCATTCACCTTCAAGCCCCATCACACCCTCACCACTCCCCTTAGTCTTTCCGACATCGTTATTTCCAATGGCGTCCAGTACAGGAACCGTAGCTGCGCATAGTGTAATGCCCGCACGAGGACATTCTACAGCACCAAAGTTCGACCTGACACAGCCTCGCAAACTTCGTCGGTACTTCGACGAGCTCGATATGCTTTTCGGGACCTGTAACATTACCGACTCGGCCCAGATGAAACATCATGCCTGCCGCTATCTCGACATCAACTCGGCCGAACTTTGGGAATCAGTCCCTGAGTTCGGCGCAGGCACCTCGTTCAACAACTTCCGCACCGCCATTCATAAGCTCTACTCCGGTTCTGAACACGATCGCAAGTGGTCGATCTCGGATATGGACAAACTCGTCAGAGAACAGCTTCGCGTCGGCATCTTCAATGCTAGCGATTTAGGCATTTATTATAGGTCCTTCTACAACATCACCCAATTTCTTCGAACCAAGAACCGCATCTCAGAAGCCGAACAAAGTCGGGCCTTCGTGCGAGGTTTTCAGCCAGGCTTATGGGCCTGAATTGCACGACGCCTCGAACTCAAATTACCCGATCACTATCCCGACGACCCTTACGATCTTAAAGACATTCACGACGCGGCGCAGTATGTTTTAGCAGGTTCGAGTACTTCACACATCCATCCTCAACAACCAACCATCGCAGCTCAGCCCTCATCGCCCCCATCGAACCAAATCAAAGCCGAAGATCTCAACCTCATACTCGAACGTTTCGTGAGCACGATCGCGACCGCCCTAGCAGCTCCGAAACCATCGAGTCAACCACGAAACCCTGGTGGCGCTCGTCAAGAGCCCCCTGATGGTTTAGTATGCATCTTCTGCGGTTTATCGGGCCACTTCATCAACGAGTGTCTGACTTGCCAGGCTTATATAATGGATGGAAAGTGTAAGAAGAATGCGGAAGGCAAGGTCGTCTTACCAAACGGGCAGTTCACGCCTCGCAACATCCCAGGTTGCTTCATCAAGGAACGCATCGACGAATGGATTCGTCGAAACCCCGAAGTTCCCCCTGCCCCTGCTCTCATGTACGGTATCGCGCCCTCGCCCGTTTCGACACCAGCCCTGAAAGGAATTTATCATGTGGCATCTCTCGCTAGTAATGCAGAAGATCGGATCGCTAACCTTGAACGCGAGATCCTCGCTCTTCGGAGCGGGAGGGCATTTGCAAGACAAGGAAGCGATGCGCCAGGACCTCCACCCCCATCTAATCCTATTCTTCCAACAGTTCGAAATACGAATCGACCTAGCGCACCCACCACGTCTCCCGAAGTACCCGCCCCGACATCATCGTCTGCTCCCGCAAATATTCCCACCTCGTCTACCCCTTCGACAACGCCTTCGACTCAATCTACCAGCCCTCCCGTTGCATCGCCATCCACGTCCGACCCCCCGATCCACCCCTTCGCAGGTGTCAAAGAGAACGTATACCTACTGCCTCATGAACGTAACTTCGCGGGGCCCTCGAAAGGTAAAGAGTGGGACGGCCCCTCGTATCACACACAGGCCCCTATCCAGAATGAACAAATCGCCAACGACATCTTTTCGCGTTCGATGAAGACCCCCGTCGTCACGTTGACATCGGAAGAATTGTTATCGTTATCGCCCGAAGTTTGTACGAAATGGAAAGAGCAGATTACATCCAAGCGCGTTCCGCAGGAAGGGAACAATCTTCCTGTTCACATGACTGACCGCACTTCGATCGTGTTAGACGATCCCTACGAAACATATCTCAGTTCTCTTCGCCCAGGGGAGATTCCTGAGCCGTTCATCGTCGCGAAGGATTCCCATTCAATTAGGTCGGTCGTCATGGAAATTAATGGCAAGAATTCGATCGAAAGTGTTGTTGACGCTGGCTCCTCGATCATCGCCATGTCCGAAGACGTCTGTCACGAACTCGGCCTCGCCTACGACCCGTCTATTCGCCTCCCAATGCAGTCGGCCAATGGCGGCATTGACGAATCACTCGGTCTTGCACGAAATGTCCCTTGTGAAGTCGGGAACATAGCTTTGTACATGCAGATCCACATAATTCGAGACCCCGCCTACAACGTCCTTCTAGGTCGACCCTTCGACGTTTTGACAGAAAGCGTAGTACGAAACTATCGCAATGAAGCACAGACGATCACGATCCGCGATCCTAATTCGACCCGATCCGCCACTATCCCTACCATCCCTCGATCGCATCGTCGTCGCAAGGTTTTTCACGAATAGGGGACGAGATTTCGGAAGCTAATCAGTGTGCCTGTATCATCACCTTCGACTCTACCAACTCTTCTATTTATATCGAACGCACTGCGATCATTCCTGAACTCGACTCCTCACCCGTTTCCGAAGCAGCTACTATTTCGAACCTTTATCTTTCAGCATGCGATCAGTTCCATGTTCCGAAGGACGCCTCGATGGCGTTCGTCCCTATGAAAACCTCTTCGCTGACCTCTCCCATTTCCCCTGTAACAACACTCGACTCTACATATCCGACGCTAGCCGTCACAAAGAAGAAGTACAAGCCCGTCGCACAGAAAGTTCGGCCAGTCATAGCCGAACTTCCCGATTGTTTTCGGATCATTCGCAAGATCACAGGTGATCCACTCGAGAATATGCCTGTTCTCAATCCCCATCCTCCGTCATTCTCACCTACCTCTCGATATAGTCTCGAACGAAAGGCGATCGTCGACAAGAACCATCCAGGCAATTTTCTTTGGCCCAAAGAACGTGACCTCATGCACGACTTTATTCGCAATCACGAAACTGCATTCGCATGGCACGAAAATGAACGAGGCAGCTTCCGTTCCGATTTCTTTCCCCCGATCGAATTTCCTGTTATCCCCCACACGCCCTGGGTCCAACGCAACATTCCGATTCCCCCAGGTATCTATGAAGAAGTCTGCGCAATGTTGAAGAAGAAGATCGAAGCAGGAGTCTACGAACCATCGAATTCGTCGTACTGATCGCGCTGGTTCTGCGTCACAAAGAACGACGGGAAATCGCTTCGCACCGTACACAGTCTCGAACCTCTCAACAAAGTTACCATCCAACACTCAGGCGTCGTACCGATCCCTGAACACATCGCCGAACAGTTTGGCGGACGCGCATGTGGCGGCATGCTCGACCTCTATGTAGCATTCGACGAACGAAAGGTCACAGAGTCATCGCGCGATCTCACCACCTTTCAGACACCCTTCGGCGCGCTTCGCATCGTCACCTTACCGATGGGTTGGACGAATTCGGTACCAATCCTCCATGACGACGTCACATATATTCTACAACCCAAAATCCCACACATCACGATTCCATACATCGACGATACACCAGTCAAAGGACCGAAATCCGAATATCGTACGATCGGCGGATCCTTCAAAATGATACCACAGAACCCCGCCATTCGTCGCTTCGTCTGGGAACACTTCGAAAACCTCAATCGAGTCGTCCAGCGCATAAAGTATTGCGGTGGGACGTTCTCTGGTCCTAAACTATTCCTCTGCATCCCCGAAATTATCGTTCTAGGACATCACTGCAACATCAAAGGCCGTATGGCCGATCCGACTCGCATTCACGCCATCAGCAAATGGGGTCCATGTCGGACTCTCACCGAAGTCAAGGCCTTCTTAGGCACGATTGGTGTGTGTCGGATATTCATTAGAAACTTCGCCAAGCGAGCAGCGGCTCTCATCAACCTCACACGCAAGGACGTCCCCTTCGACTTCGGACCAGACGAGATAGCCGCACAAGAAGATCTCAAGGAAGCTCTCATCGACTCACCCGCAGTCCACGCCATCGACTACACATCAGACGCCCCTGTCATCCTCTCTGTTGACACCTCCCACATTGCAGTGGGGTTCTTCCTATCGCAATGCGACCCCGATAATCCTCGCAAGCGCTATTATAGCCGATTCGGCTCCATCACACTCAACGAACGCGAATCGCGTTTCTCGCAGGCAAAGCTGGAACTCTATGGCTTATATCGCGCCCTTGGCGCATTCCGACTTTACCTCATAGGCGTCCGAAACCTCATCGTTGAAGTTGACGCCTGATATATCAAGGGAATGTTATTGAATCCCGACATTGCACCCAGTGCCTCGATTAATCGTTGGATAGTATTGATTCTCACCTTCCACTTCACCCTCGTCCATGTAGCTGGTACTCACCACGGGCCTGATGGCCTTTCGCGCCGACCACCCCAAGACGAAGATTCGGTTTTAGATGATGAAGAAGATTTCGGAGATTGGGTAGACAGACTACATGGTTTTATGCACCAGATCAATCCGATTTCGACGTGCTCCCTCCTCTCTGCCGACTCGCATCCGACATTCGCCCTCTCTTCAGATCTCAGTAAGGGGGAGGATGTCTCCTACAAAGACGTTCCTCGATCCGACAACGCAACGAACGACGACGCAAAGCTACTTCGTGTACGCAAATGGCTCGACGACCTAATGCGTCCCTCCGATCTCACCGATTCAGAATATGCTTCGTTCATGCGATATTGCACAGAGTTCTTCGTCGACTCAGGACGTTTATGGCGCAAGGATTCCCATGGTGCCCACAAGATAGTAGCTGATCCAGAATCTCGTCTCGAGATCATTTGCACGGCTCACGACGACATCGGGCACAAGATGGTGTTCGCCACGAAGTCCCACGTCGCCCTCCGATTTTGGTGGCCGAACATGAAGGCCAATATCGCCTGGTTTATTCGCACATGCCACTACTGCCAGATTCGACAGACGCGCAAAGTCCTCATTCCCCCGACAGTTGCCACGCCCGCCCCATTGTTCGCCAAAGTCTATATCGACACGATGCACATGCCTCCGTCGGGCGGATTCCACTACATTGTACAAGGTCGATGCTCTCTCACGTATTACCCCAAATTTCGTAAACTTCGCAGTGAGTCTGCGACCACTCTAGGCGATTGGATCTTCGAAGACATCATTTGTTGTTGGGGTTCCCTATCCGAAATTGTAACGGACAATGGGGCAGCCTTTCTAGCTGCGATGGAGTATCTCGCCAAACGCTACAACATCCGACATATTCGGATTAGCGGGTACAACTCGCGCGCCAATGGCCTCGTCGAGCGCGCTCACTTCGACGTTCGACAATCCCTATTCAAAGCTGTCGACGGAGAACAAGCAAAGTGGTCCGTTGGCATTCATACAGTATTTTGGGCCGAACACGTCACGGTTCGCAAACACATGGGCTGTTCGCCCTACTTCGCAGTCACCGGTTCGCACCCCCTCCTTCCTCTCGATATTTCCGAAGCAACCTATCTCCAACCACCGCCTGATTCCATTTTATCCTCCACCGACCTCATAGCCTGACGAGCAATCGCATTACAGAAACGATCGCACGACCTCGAAACATTGTACTCAAAGGTATATTTGGCTCGTCTTGACGCTGCGAAGCGCTTCGAACTAGTTCATCGACGCACGATCAGAGACTACAATTTCGAGTGAGGCGATTTAGTCCTCCTGTGAAACACGAAGATCGAGAAGTCCCTCAATCTCAAGATGCGACCTCGTTATCTCGGACCTCTCGTCGTGATCAAATGAAACTTCGGAGGCACGTACATCATTTGCAAACTCGACGGAACGGTCTTCCACTGTCCAATAGCCGCTTTCCGACTCTTGCCCTACCTTGCACGAAAATTGATTCCCCTTCCCCCGAACTTTCTCGACATCCCCGACCAACGTCTTGACGAGCTTCGTACTACAACCGACGTCGATGACGACCACTACGAAGATGTTGTAGAACCCGATTCCGATTTCTAATATTTGAATTTTATTTCCGATTTACTCGCGTTCACTTTCATATATTTTTAGTGTACTCTACAAGTCGCGATATTGCATCTCGCGTGGTTGCGCAAACTCGACAGGGTTTTCGGCCATGATGATTTACTGAGCCTTTCCCTTTTCATTTATTTTGCTTATTTTCTTTATTCGTGATGTTTTTTACTTATCATTCACTCTCAATCGCAACGGAAAGAGTTTTTTTTAGGAAGAAATGATATAAAACAATATATAAATATATAGAAACTTCCCCCCCCTACGTCTCGTATTCCCCCAACTTTTGATCCAGCACGTCCAGCTCGTCCACCAGTATCTCGTACTGGACCCGCTTCCTCAGCCGCATGTCCGATAGGATTCGGAAGCGGGCTGCCCACTCGTTGTCCGTTGCATCGACCTCGCGAGCTCCGGGGATCTCGACCGCGTGCGCCTTGCCCTTCGCATCCTGCCTCGGTCTCTCGGGTGACCTTGACGGTCCGGCCTCGGGTTCTACGGCGTCCTCAACGACGTCGGCCGTCGGTGCTACTATCGGTAGAGTGTCAGCCGTGGTCATTGGACTGAAGGATCGTATGACGCACCTTGTGAAGGACGAGGGGCTCGTCTTGTCTGCTTCCCTCTCGTCAGATCGCCCTTTCGCACCCCTTTCCTCGATACCCCTTCCCAGTAGCACCCTTGGACCGCTTGAATGCACTTGGTGCATTTCGCGGCCCCCTCCCACACTATGCAGGTCGGCTTCGACCTAATCCTCGCACAACGGTCACACTACTAGTTCGTTAGCGCCAAGCAGAGGACAAGAAAGACAAGACTCACTGGGCCCTCGAAATTGAGGAGACCACTCTCCACAAACCTCGTCCGTTTCACCTCGAGGACCTCAACCTCGACCTCGCCTTCATCGTCCACCGACATTCTCCGCTTCCACACTTGCATGACCGGCAGCTCGGCTGTCTCCCCTTCTCCAGCCCCCTCGACGTCGTCGTCACCCGTTATCTCGCCCGCCTCGATCTGCTTGATCACCGTCGCCTCGGCCTCCAACTCCCCGTTTCATGCTCGTAGCTCGTCCTTCGAGAGCCTCTTCGCACGGAACCCATCCATTACGGCCTTGTGCGCCGCGGTGAGGGCTTCCCGACACTTTTCGAGACGGGCAGCACGCCTTTCGGCTGCCTGTCGTTCTGCGGCCTCGGCTGCCTCGCGAGCCCTCGTCGCCTCCGCTTCTTCCTCCTCCCGCCTTCTCGTCTCCTCGGCCACCCGCTCCTCTCTCTCTACGGTCTCCTTCAGGTCCCCAAATAGCAGATCGCCGCCCCACGAAATCCACTCTCGTCGTGCGAGAGGCACGTACAGTGCGAATACCTCGTTGACGAGCGTTTGGACGCTTGTGCTCCGATCCTCGCCCAGAGCGTCAGCAAGGTCGTCATATTCAGCCTATCCCATATTTGTTAGACATCCAACGATTATACGAATCAGGGAATGCACCGTCTTTTCACAAAACCCCTTCCCCCAGACCTCGAAATCCGACTCTTCGGCCTTTCCAGCCTCGGGCATCGACTTCGCGTAGTCGACGATGTCGTTTTCGAGAGCGGCCAGTAATGAAGACATTGTGTTAGCGTGGGTAGAGGGAGATGGTAGATGTGCGAGAAAGGAAAACGATCGGGCCTTAAAAACTTTTTTCAACATGGTCTCGTGATCGTGATCGGCACGTGACATATTTGGCTGACTGGGACAGTCAGGATTTCAGTAAGGGGGAGAATGATAGGGTCACCTGCTAGCCTAAGCTCCGAATCAGTACACATCGGACACTTGATAGCACCTTTCCCGACCATTACGCGTCACCCGAACAACGTCCGATCACGCTTTTGCTTCCCCGATCATGCCCCGATCAACCTCGGACGACCTCGACCTACATCGCGACTTATCGTACGACTTCGAGTACATTTGCGCATGTTCCTACCCCTTCGGACCGTCCTTCCGACGGTTATCCTCTCCTCTTGTGATACGCTATCACGCTCACGACCGCCGTTTTGGACGCATTCGCGCAGGGACGACGGTGTCTTCAGAAGTCACGATGCACTCTGTTTGACGCTCCGACATTATGACAATAAGACATTTCCGTTTCATCTTAGTTCATTTTTCCTGATGTTTTATCCTTGGTTGCGGTTCTTTATTGTTCTGATCCATTTTGATATACATCTATGGTCTCATGACTTTATTCCCTTTTGGTATCCTTCGTTCTAAAAACATATAAAAATCCTGTAGTATTCACCTAGTAAAAACAAGAACTTGTCTCAGCTCCTATTGTCTCTAAATCTAAGAGTCTAACTCAAAGATTAACTCTCGACTAGCCCGAAGCTCTGCGAAACGGTCGCGAACTTCGTCGTGCCAATTCGTAACTTGTTATTGTATCGCGTATCGTCGCATTCGTCCCTCTAACACCATCGTCGTCACCCTCATCTATCGTCGAGTTAATTACATTATCGCCGATCTCCGTTATATCGCGCGTTCAATGTTCGATCATCGCGCGCGCATATCGGGTGTCCGCGACCATCATCGGACTATCGTAAACTCCATCGCACTCTTCACGCGGCCATCGCGTACCAGTATTGGTGTCTGTGATAGACATTCAAACACCTTGCACCCTTCCTCCAGCTTGTGTAGTACTGAACAATCACGTTTAGGTGTTTTGTTTGGTTTTCCTGGCCGAGTATCATCATCGGCATGCATCACTACTTTGCAGTTTCCAACTGGCGGTTCAGGAATGAAAGCTTGATTAGGAGTGGTGACATAATATGTCCTGTCGAAGAGGAGAGCCCCGACGGTGCCATCCATCGCACCAATGTGCCCTGTAAGAACATATTTAGCGGGCAATCCATCACAAACTCAAGATCCAACATACCACCATCTACTCGAAACCTCAGCAAATCGTCATTCGTAAGCACAGCAGTCATTTTAATAAGTTCCTAGTAGTTGTGAGAATACTAAGAGAGGTACAGGCCAGTGCTTACCATAGCGTTGAGCTTTCAAGACGCCACAGGTGACCCAAACGGCAATCTCAGTTAGCGGGGAGAATATATCCAAGGGGATCCGAGTCGGTCAAAGGTTTCAGGTTGAATGGGTGGCTCAAGGGAATCCAAATGTAGATGATTGAGTGACGAAAAGTCAGACCTGCAAGTGACAAAGAACGAAGAGGAGACAAGAGCCTGGACGAGACAAGCAGCACGGAGGAGGGCCGGTGAACTTGAAAGTTCAAGCTTATTAATAACAACTTGAACTTAAGTTGAACTTGAACATGACTTGAATGAGCCGAAGTTCAAGTTGTTGAGAGTGTACTACTGTGTGTACTTACTTACTCGTGCCCCCAGCCGGCTTGGTTTAGGTTAGGGTTAACCGCGGGCAAATGTTACACAGCCACTCTCCATGACCTTTTTCTGAAACAGGTAGCTGCGGCGAAATTCTCGGTCACATGTACCTATTGACAAATCCAGTGCCAGTGAGTCCGAGTCCGACAAGCGCCCTCGTTGCTACATCATCTCGTCTTGTCTGTTCCTCACTTTGTCTCCTACTCATCCCTAGTTGCCTGCAGGTCTGACTTTTCGTCACCTGCCTCTTTGAGTCTGACTTTTCATCACTCAATCTTGCATTTGGATCACCCTTGGGCACCCCTTGAACCTAGTATCACTGGCAGCAGCTCGCCCTAGAGCCCTTGACGGGACCTTCAAGACATCCAAATGTCAGATGTCCCCTCAAGGTGAGATCCCCTTTACCTACCTTATCAGCTACGCAATGCCCGTCTTTTACTCGTGCCCACGAAATTGGTGCACGTGGCGCATAGCTGTAGATGGGGCCAATCCAAGATTGAAAGCTGATGTGCTGTCCACTTCAGTTGACCCCGAAGAAGATTTAGATGGAAAAAAGGTAGGAATACTTCTTACATCGCACAAAACTAGCTAACAAACCTTGACGACGGCTAGACGGGTTGACAAACATTGGCCCACCCCCATCAGCGTCCCTGATGCGTTGTTCGACTTTTGGGCAGGGCTTTGAGTCTGGCTCTTCGTCACTCATATGTTACAGGCGCTACGGCGGGCGCTTAATCAGGCAGTGACCATGACCGGATGACCTACGTTTACTAGTATTTGTTGGCTTCATTTCAACATTAGCTTTCTCCCCGTCACAATCACTGGCGATCAATTCATCGTTTCCCGCATTTCAAGCTCACGTACCATCGAATAATAACAA
>QFEU01000461.1:0-10507 GCA_003316345.1 Tricholoma terreum | reverse complement strand
TATAAAACCAGCGGAATCTTAATGTATATGTAAGCTAAAACTGTTCACCCCCCACATAATATATGTTAGTCGTGTCATTGTGTGTGTGAACTCGCTAGCTCTCCCCCAACCCACCATATGCCGCTCGTCACCTGTCATTCATTGGCCTGGTTCACACTGTTGGTCGTTCCCTGCTGATCATTGTTCCTGTTCCCCGCTGTTTGTTGTTCCTGTTCCCCGCTGTTTGTCATTTCTGTTCCCTGCTGTTCATTGTTCCTGTTCCCTGCTGTTCATTGTTCCTGTTCCCCACTGTTCATCATTCCCGTTCCCCACCATTTGTCAATCCCATTCCCCGCCGTTCGTCGTTCCTGTTCCCTGCCGTTCGTCATTCCCATTCCCCACTGTTCTTTGTTCCCCGCCACCATCATTTTCCGCAAATTGTTGTCTGTCGTTCTTTGTTCCCTGCCATTCTTTGTTCCCTGCTGCTGTCGTTTCCCACAATTTGTCATCTGTTGTTCGTCAGCCTGGTTCCTCCCGTTCGTCGTTCCCTGCTATTCGTCATTGTCAGCACCTCCATATCCCCCTATGAGCAGTGGCTCACAGGCAGGGTGGTGGCGCTGTGTGACATAGCATCTCCGAGTTGTTGTTGTCCAGAAATGGGGTCCATGGCAGCCCTGTGAGCAGAGGCCCACAGTGGTGGCATAGGGCATGGATAGGGGTCATTGTTAACAGGCAAGAAACTAAAAAGAAGGAATATTAGTTAGTTCATTAGTAAAAGAAAGAAATCAAATAAAAAAACCTACCCAAAGGGCCCAAACGACGTTATTTGGTTAGTTGGTCGTTTGGGTGTTTGGGTGTTTGGGTGTTTGTGTGGTCAGGTGGTGGCGTCTCACAAATGGTGCCACTTCTGTAAACAAACACGTCAACATGTGATGTAGATGACGCGTATGTGTTTGTTTACTGTGAACAAATAAGTACAACCCCTGCAGCATATATAAACCCAACCAATTCACATGACATCCCCCCTTGTACGTAGCTTATTATATATAATACATACATTAGTTTTATTATTTATGGGGTGCATACTCTAAGTGTAAAAGACCAGTTACAACCAGTTGAAACCGGTTTTATAACAGTTTTCGAAAGTTTTCAAAGCAAGTTAACTGGTAACTGAACCGCGGTTTCGGTTATCTACTATTTTCAGAAACTGGACCAGACTGAAGCATGGACCATGGTTCGGTCCAGTTCGGTCCTTGGTCTAGTCAACTGGACCTTAAAACACTACCAGCAACTACGACTCAAACAGCTGCAGCAACTATACCTTGCCCAATCACACAGTTATATCAGAGCCATCAGCATTCTGCATCTGGACATCCCTCTTCAGGTCACCCGAGTGCACCATTCTTGTTCCATTCTTGTTCCAGCCATTCCTTGGAATCAGTAGCCTTGGAGTTGGTTTTGCAGCAGAACATGCCAACCAGGCCTGGCTCGCATCAGCTGCTACTACCTTACCTCAACAGCCTACTTTGAGTCATCGTACCAGCTGCTCTACTTGAGCTTGGGGCCCCACTATACAGCCTCCTTCAATTCCAGTTGAGTTTGCTCCAGGTTCTGCTTTACACCTCTGATCATGTTTCATGTCAGGCACTCCAGAACCTGTTGTCTGGCTAACTGTCAAAGTATATCCTCCTGCAGTGTGTTTTCTATTATCCTAACTGTCTCATGCAGCAGCTGACATAACACTAGGAACATGGTCATCAGTATATTCTCTTTCGATTCCTGAAGGAATCATTTGATGCCTGGCTGGAAAGGTACAATCTCTTATATTGGTGGGATATTCCTACAAGCATGCCTGTTTGCTCATTGCTTCTGCAAGTCAAGGATGAGATGGAGTCAGGCCCTTCTTCATACAGGTTTGCACCTGTTTGCTGATTATCTAGTCAGGAAGGGCTACCACTGGAGGTACTTGGGATGTTGAGCTGAGGACAGCCTTCTGGCAGTGCAAATCAGGTTCATATGAGGCCACACCCTCTGGATCACAACACTACCATTGCACAGCTTGTTGCTGATAGACACTGTTTCACTCCACAGCCCTGTATTGATGGTGACCAAATCATTCTTCATCTTAGTATGTTAGTATTTGAGTACTGGGCATCCATTCTAACATGATATTGGTGTTCTAGCTGTTTCACTGCACCCTCTCACAGTTCTCATGATTAGCTATCAGCACCAGTGTCTCGGAAGGAGGCTGGTAGCAGCATTTCCTCGTGATGGTTACTTGATGGCTGCAGACCCAGACAGCTTTGAGGATGACTGTCGGTCTGATGATGGTATCCTGTCTGGTGAGGATGGTGATAATAGTGATAATTCAGAGGAAGTACAGTCTTTTCTCACCTCTATTCAAAGCATCCGAGCTGAGCAGAGGATTCACAACACTATGGGTAATGAGCTTGTTCTAGTAAGTTCATGCCATTCACTATCAAATATAGCTTATCATTCTCTGATATATAGTTACTGCCTTCTCCATCTGTGATTGCTACTTCTGCAAATGCCATTATGACTGCTGAAGTTGTTTTGCTCTCATCACTTTGAGCAGTGCCTCACAACTGATTGCTCACTAATATTATGAGTTTTTTTCCCCTGGCAATTTGGTTATTGCCTTGGTCAGCTCCACTGGCACCCAACGCAAATTTTTACACAGTGGACAACTTTGATTGAAAAGTTTATCGTGAAGCAGCTAGACCAAATTTATCTGCAAGGCTGTGGATTTGTGGGAGGGATGTTACTAAAATGGCATTAATTCTTGATGCAAAACTAGCTATAGCTGCTGGTCAGAATGATTTCAGTGAGGTGCTTGCTCCTATATGTGATTTCCAGATGTGAGTTGCACTTTTTATTTTGAAAATGGATAAATCCTGACCACTACATATACTAGTATTGGTGAGAATGGAACACTACTTTCAACTGGCCCTGGAATTGAATGTGAAGTCATCTTCGCAGCCTTTGAATTTTATTGCCATCAGCATTCACAGTGGTTTGAAACTTACGAGGATGGTATGGCATTAGTAAAAATTGTTTACCCTATGTCTGCATCTTGCTTCATCCCACAGCAGTGACTACTTTCATTAACTAAGCTTGGTGCTCTCTGTGTTCTTCTCCTTATCATTGGACAGTGTCCCTCTCCTCTTGATCTCTGCATTCTCCAGTATGCTCTTTATGACATGAATATTCATTTCCTTCATCCATCATTTGTCAGTGAATGGCATCCAGAAACAAGGGCTAAAGTTCTCCAGTGGCTTGATATTGGCTCTGATGGTAATATTACTCCATTCCAGAACCACCTCGCAGCACATAATGCTCTAGAAGTAAGTCTGTTTATTGCTGTAAGCTCTTTGTTTACATTTATAATCTGCCTATCTGCTACAGATATCATCACTCCAGATTTGAGATGAGGGAGCATATAGGGCTTTTGCTGCTGAGATGCTATATTGCATGATTTTTGGCCCTGAACCCCCTTACCATCCTGAGTAGAAGGCATTTTATAAAGGATTCTTGTTACCCTGCTATAATGGCTTTAGTTTTCTTTTGGTAAGGGTCAAAGCATTTCTCATTACTGCTCTTATAATATGATCCAGGTCCCAAAAGGATTTGCAGGTGGCTCTGAGACATTTTTCAGTATGAGGTGGACCTCGAGCATCAGGGGCTATGACTCTGTCAAGCCATATCTCTCAGTAACTCCACCATTACTTTCATTTTCTGAGACTATGACTATGGCAGAAAGAGATAATATGATGATTCTACAGCAATTGAAAAAATTTCTGCAGGATTTTGGCTTCTCTGCCCCAAGCTTTTTAAAGCCTCCCAGGGGGGTTTCAGCTGTATTATTGATCTTTCACAGGTATTGGTTACTTCTTTTCAGGCCAGAGTGTTTGTCTGGGCAATCACAGGCTCACCTTTCATCAATCCAGGGGCTAATCATAGGATCAGTGTAAGTGACCAGCTACTAGTTCTTTATACTACTAACAAGCACTTTTACAACCCAGATTATTATTTCGGAGGAGAATGACTTTTATTATGCTGAGAGCATTGACCAGGCAAGAATCATGATGGGCCAGGAAAGAATTAGCTTTCGGACCTGCTCTCTCACTGCAAGATTTTCTGCAACATATATCACTGGGATTGCATGGGCTTTATATCCACCTGTACCAGGGGAGGAACCTGCCTCATTTGATGATGCTTTTGACCACTGGCTGTTATGCGAGCTGCTGAATGCTATTGGTGGTCACTCGATACTCTAATACACACTTCAAGCCCCCAGCCCACATTACTCTTGATCTGGTAGTATTTCTGGCTGTCCAGTTCTACTTGTTGATTGTATCTTGGAACTATATACTTGTTTAATTCTTTTCTCCTTTCTTACTTTTCTTCTTCCCAGCTACCTCCCCTTCTATACCTTATCTCATTTAATAGTACAATTTCTGCTGGTTTCTTATCTTGTTATGATAGTGAAACCTTGCTGCTGGATTTGGAGTTCCATTTAACCAAAATGACATGAGTAGTAAAGCATAATGAATCATAGAAAAACCATTGCTTGAGAATTACAGACTAGTTTTATGGACTTTTTATGATTTTTGTAATTTTTCCAGTAGCAAGAATCGAACCATGTGCCTGGTGTAATGCCCAACAGATGTTAACCTTGAACAGTGTTAACCAACTAAGAACCAGTAGACTAAAAGACAATTTAATGTATATAAATAAAAGTGTCCATAACCACTATTTTATCTGGAAAGGAATTGCTGGCTGTGCAGAGTAAGTCTCATATAGTGCTATGTGACAGTGACATGCTTACTTATCAAATCAGATATCCTTATACTGAACAGAGGCTCCAGCATGTTCATTCCCACCCACCCCCTGCTATAGTCTTCCTCATACCTACATGTCTGCATTTTCTGGATCAGAGCCTAAACCACACTTAGTGTTGCCTCAACCAGCTTGAGGCAACACTAAGGTCCACACCAGAATGACTTGGAGCTCATATCAGCATTTTGCACACATTACTACTGATTTGAGCAGGCTGTTCAAGAAGCAGCAGCAGTTTTGGCAGATTCAAATATGCTGGCTCACTTGGGTGATGACTTAGATGAGTACTCTAATCTTGTAATCCAGGTATGTGCTGCTATACAGTTATATCCTGCTTGGATTTTCCTTAGTCTACTACAGCATATAGCTATTTTTGATTTTGCAGAGCTTGCCATACTATAGGCAAATCTTGTAGCCATAAAGAGCGAGATATACCAGCAGTATGAGCATGCTCTGGATTCCTTACACCATGGGCATCCTGTATTTACTGAACAGGTTTATATTGGAAGAAGGAGAAGGCCAGCTATTCATATTGATCCAGATTTTCTTTGATGAACATATTTACTCTGTTTGACCTCTAGTATTAGCAGGTTTCTCCATGTCAGCAGGCAGAGAATGCATAGTGCACTGTTAGAGCATGGAATTGAAGTTCCGCAGGCAGATCCATTTATACATAGCAGAGAGGAGCCCGATGATACTGATGATATCAAGGCAGATAGTACAGCTCGGTTAGCTACAGCAGATAGCCTGCTTAATCCTGATCTTTCTTTGCCACCAGCCTTTCCACCAGACATTCCTACACCAGCTGGACAGCACATAGTATCATTTACTGGACCCCTGTCTACTCTCTCCGATGCTGAGCTAGATGAACTTATCATGCACCTGCAGAGACATTATTGCAGAGCAGGAGTGACAATGCTTCATGGAATGCTACTATGTCTGGGACGCTGCATTCTGCAGGAGTGAATACGCCAGTCATTACTGAGAATTGATCCTGTTCAGTGGGTATTTGAAAGAATATGGATCTGGTGCTGCATATATTCAGTTCCAGGACCCAATTCTCTGTGGTATCATGATGGGCAGCATGGTAAAGAAAATCAGTATAAGTTTATTTTGTTTCTAATCTTTAACATCATTTTTAGGTCTCATTTGCTGGGGAATTGTTATCCATGGCTTTATTGATGGCTATTCTTGGTTAATTACAGGATTACAGACAAGCAACAATAATACAGGCCAGACTGTCCTTGATCTCTTTTTGTGTGCTGCTGCTGTATATGGCATTTCTTCATGGCTCCGTGGTGATCATGGTGTTGAAAATATTCTGGTTGCAGCATGGATGGAGGCATATAGTGGTGTTCAGAGAGGTTCATATATTTGGGGCAGGTGTGTAATATAACAGAGCAGCTAAATTATACTAATCATTTGCAGAAGTGTGCACAACATCCGCATAGAATGGCTGTGGGTAGATGTTACAGTACAGCTTGGATCATCATAGACAGAAGTGTTTACAGTGCTGGAGATTCATCATGGGCTCAATATCAACAACTCTCACCACATCTGGTTTCTCCACTTTCTATTCCTGCCAACAATCAACCAGCAGCTATCATTTTTTGCTGAATCATGGAATCAACACCACATACAGATTCGAAATGGTCCAAACTGCTTGTTAAGTACCAGGCTAGACTGAGAGTCCGATCGGGATTCCGACGGGAATCCGACGGGATTTACGGAAAGGACTTGGCTTCAACTTATAAGAAGTTGCACCCTTCGTATCGCTTCGTGTCCTAACTTCAGAACAGAGATAGAGACTAGAACGGATTTCTGATGAGGAGGGAAAGGGGTTCCGAGGGGAAAGTCCGAAGACTTGGAACTTAAGGTGCGAGGGGGCTAGGTGTGACTTGGTCGATATTCGAACTGAAGAATACAAGTGAAAGTAGCTAAGCTTTATACTAGGTCGGTAATGAGGCGGTGTCTACGAGAAAGTCTGGCGTGGGTAACGGGTGCACAGGCCGTAGTAATGTAACTAAGCTACCTATATTAATGAGTGGTGTGGAACGTGATGTAATAAGTGTATCAATCAAAAGTAATATAAAACGTACAGCCAAACAGAGTTGTGGTCAGATTTCCGATCGGAAACCCGTCGGAAGTTACGGATGTAACAGTATTTCCCCCTTAGGGCTGAGCCCACGAGGCACGTGACTGTTGAAAAAACTAAAATAGAAATAAACGGATCAACAAATTTTTTCTTCATCTTTACCACCACTACCAATACCATGCCCGCCGAACGCGTCTGATCCGCATCCCCAACCCTTGAGGAACTCAAGGAGAGAATGAGGTTGAAGTGGGAGAAGTTGGCGAGGGAGGCTGAGGAGGCGAAAAAACGCGCCGAGGAGGAGGCTGCTAAGAAGGCAGCTGAAGCAGCCAAGGCCAAGTGGAAGGCCGCGGAGGACGACGAGAGTGAGGCTGGGCCCTCGAAAAAACCCAAGACCAAGGGAAAAGGGCGAGCGGAGGAAACCCCTGCGGATACCACAGGGGAACTTGCTGACTCTGCCTGCCAGCGGTGAGTAACAACTGGGTTTATTTATTTTGCCTACTGAAACTTCCTTTAGCTGCATCTCTAACGGCGTCGACTGCGTACGCGGGACGACCCGTGGCAAGTCATGCCTTGCCTGCGTGCGGGCGAAGCAGAAGTGCGAGGGCGCTGCCTTCGTGAGGGTGGAGAAACCCGTGGCGTCCGAGCCCATGGTAGCCGCGTTGGGGGAGATTGTGAAGGCTCTGATAGGGATCTGGTGCGACCTCCAGCACCTGGCGAACACGGTGGGTGACCGATGGATCAGGGCGGATGACGATGAGTTCGACCCCAAGTATAGTGACGAAGAAGAGGAGGCTGCAGGGGAGCTGCCCGACTTGGTGAGGGAGGCGGATGAGTACCGGGAGTTCACCATCAGGAGGAGGTGGGAGATTGAGAATGCGGGGGAGGATGACAGCGAGAGTGAGAAGGGGAGTGAAAAGGGAGAGTCCAAAGTGGGCGAGGATGCGAAGTCCGTGGGGAGTGATGATGAGGGTGCTGGCCCGTCGGGTTCCACGGGGGTCGCGCCTTAGATAGATTTTTTCTTTCTTTTTGCTTTATAAAATTCTCTTGTCTCCTTGTCTACAAGTGTGATTGAGTGTAATTGGTCAAGGACCAGGTTTGCTCGGGTATCGTGCATGGAAGTCTGCCAGAAGCTCCTGCGCGTGTTCAAGTTCAGTAGCCGGTAACCACGAATTTTCCTCATCTGTGCCCTCATACCCTGCCCAGCGGACAAAATACAATAATTTGCATTTTCTCCGGTTGTCAATCTTGGAGTCCAGGATGGCCGCTATTTCGTACTCATCTTCACCAGAGATTTCGATCAGAGGTGGCGGGGGTTGAGTCCGATTCGGGATTTGATTTGGGGTTGCCGGTTCCAGCTGAGAGACATGGAATACCGGGTGAATTGCGTGGAGATGATCGGGGAGCCGAATTGTAACTGAGTGCGTACCAGGCCGTGCAATAATGTCAAAAGGTCCTAGATTCTTTTCTGATAGTTTCTTGGACGGACGTGTGGTGCGGATGTTTTCGGCCTTGACAAAGACTTGCTCTCCGACTTTGAAGTCAGGAGCGGGAATCCGTCGACAATCTGTGGGACCCTGGTAACGTTTTTGCGCTGCAGTTAACTGTGTGCGGAGTTCAGTGTGTAGTTCATCGAGGTCAACGACAAACTCTCGGGCGCGTTGTGATGCAAGTTCGCGCTCGGGGTAGACAGTGATGTTCGGGTGGTAACCTTTGTTCGCGAAGAACGGAGATGTTCCCGTTGATGCGCTTGGAGCGTTGTTGTAAGTGAATTCTCCGAGGGGAAGGAGCGGGGACCAGTTATCCTGCTGATAGTTGCAGAAAATTTGGAGGTACTGTTCAAGTGTCTGATTAAGTCATTCAGTTTGCCCATCACCTTCCGGGTGATAACCCGAAGTGAAGTGAATCTTCATGTCTAGTGCAGTTCCCAGTGAGTGGAAGAAGTGGGAAACAAACTCGGAGCCCCGATCGCAAGTGACGTGGGACGGAACTCCGTGCTTGGAGAACACGTGGATAACGAATAGTCTTGCAAGTTCGGGAGTGGTGATTTCGTCTACTGTAGGGATGAATATACCTTGCTTAGATAGTCGATCCACAATGACTAGGAGAGCGGTGTGGCCATTGGACTCCGGTAGGTGCTCAATGAAATCCATCGAAATGGAATTCCATGGCCTTTCCGGAACGGGAAGTTGCTTCAAGAGTCCGTAGGGTCTGTGACGGGGTACTTTAGAACACTTACATGTGGTGCATGAACTGCAGAAGTGTTGCACAAAGGTTCGTAGTTTGGGCCACACATATTCTCGTCGAATGAGTTCGAGGGTTTTGTTCTGCCCAGTGTGGCCGGACAGAATGTGATCATGATTATACTGGAGGACTTTCAGGCAGAGGTCGTTAACATCTGGGATGTAAATCTGGTTGTATTGACGGAGTAGTCCGCTTTCATCCATAGTCCAGTTTGGAGCAGTAGGGATAGGCAGATGGGCTGCGGAAAGTGGGTCAAGCGTTAGGGATAAACAAATGATGTTATGGAGCTGCTCAATGTCCATAATGATAGCATTCCGAATAATCGGAGTTGCAAGGGTACTCGCGTGGAGTGACGTGGTGAGTTGTTCTTGGGTGAAGATAGGTCGGAAATTGCTCAGGTTTGCCGTGGCGAAGTCGCTATTTCCCCCTTTGCGGTAGACGTCCCATCGTCTAGTTAAAGCATCGGGTTTTGCACCTAATTTCCTGGGACGGAAACGGATGACCATGTTAAATTGCGAGAGGAACTCAGACCATCGCACTTGACGTCTAGTCAATAGTTTAGTGGTTGCGAAATACTCCAGATTTTTGTGGTCAGTGACGACATCAATTGAAATTCCGCTACCCTTGAAGTACTGATGCCAATGCTTGAATGCTTCAAAGATTGCGAGTAGTTCCTTGTCATGGGTGTCGTAATTGAGTTCCGCGGGGTTGAAGGAGTGTGAGTGGAATGCGACTGGGTGAATTTCCCCGTCATCAGTATAGACGGAGAATATTGCCGCGAGGGCATAGTCTGAAGCGTCTGTTTCGAGCATGATTTTAGCATCTGGTACCCAGTGAGTGAGGACTGGAGGATGCGTAAACTCTTCCTTTAACTTCTCGAAAGCTGCGCGGCATTTGCTATCGAAGTTCCAAGGGGCATTTTTTCGGGTAAGGCGGGTAAGCGGTATTGTGATCTCGGAATACCCGAAAATGAATTGGTGGTAGAAATTTGCGAAACCAAGGAAAGACTGGATGTCTTTCACTTTGTGCGGTTCTGGCCAATTGAGTATGGTTTGAACTTTCTCCTGGGACATAAGGAGTCCGTTCGGGCTTAAAATGAAGCCTAAGTATTCCACGGTGTCTTTGTAGAATTCGCATTTCCCCACGTTAGCATATAGACCATGCTTCCGGAGTCTCCATAGGACTTCCTTGATGTGTTGCTTGTGCTGAGACATATCATCGGAGTAGATTAGTATGTCATCAATGACACAAACATCGAGGAGGTCACTGAAGATGTCATTCATAAAACGTTGGAAGACCACGGGTGCGTTAGAAAGTCTGAAAGGCATTACT
>QFEU01000447.1:0-24631 GCA_003316345.1 Tricholoma terreum | reverse complement strand
TGTATGGGTCCTACTCCAAGGCAAAAAGGAGCAACGAAAAATGTTACCTAAATCCAAACGGCATGTGTACGTCGGTTATGATGATGGATCAAAATCTGTCAAATATTATAATGCCGAAATGCGAAAGATACTTACATCAAGAAACTATTGTTTCCTGACCCTTCCTACAGAAGAAACCCCTCCGGAACAAATCGAGGTCGCACCCAATACACCACATGAAGGGGAGTCAAAGGGGAGCACGCAGCCAACGGGCACGAACGACAGCTCAAAGAGGAAAAGAATAGAACAAGATACCATAATGCGAGATTTCGATGAACCACGAAAGACGCGAGGTATCAAAACCAATTATCGTTATTTGAACGACCCATTTTCTGATGAAGAAGAAGAAGAAGAAGAATTTCAATTCTCATCAGCAGAAAGAATATACGCCGCGTTCACCGAAACACCATTAGGAGGAGATGAACCACGAAGCCTACAAGAGGCGAAGCGGTCCCCCGAGTGGCCGGAATGGGAGCACGCAGTACGAACGGAACTAGCCCAACTCCAACAAATGGGGACTTGGAAGCTAGTCAACAAGCCTGTAGATGCTGTTCCGATACCCAACAAATGGGTATTCCTAAAGAAATACAACAAATTAGGTGATCTTCTCAAATACAAGGAAAGATTAGTGGCGAAAGGGTGTGCGCAATGACCAGGGCAAGATTACCTGGAAACCTTCTCACCAGTTGTAAGACTTGAGACAATTCGAGCGGTATTAGCGCTGGCAGCATTAAAAGAGCTGAAAATCCAACAAATGGATGTCAAAGGAGCTTACCTGAACGGTACACCAAAGGAGAAAGTTTACATGCGCCAACCAGAAGGGTTTGACGATGGGACTGGACGAGTTTGTGAGCTCATCAAAACATTGTATGGCTTAAAACAATCAGGACGCGAGTGGAATAAAGAGTTGGACAAAAAACTAAGGAAACACGGCTTTGAACAGTTACGGTCGGATCCTTGCGCATACATCCGAAGAAACGGCAGAGACTTAGAAATTATAACGGTTTGGGTCGACGACTTGCTGCTATTCACATCGTCAGATAAACTGATGGAGAAAATGAAGAACGACGTGCACTCTGAATGGGAAGTAACAAACCTTGGAGAACCTACAAGGATCGTCGGTATTGAGATTACTCGTACAGAGTACTCTATAACAATCTCCCAGAAGCAGTACATCGATAACATTCTCAAAAGAGAAGGATTAGACAAAGCGAACCCTGTATCGATGCCTATGGATCCAAACATCAAACTCCAGCCAAATGTGGATGGAAACGAAGAGAACTGCAGTAATTCCTATGCGAAAGTCCTAGGAGAACTCCAATTCCTCGCGAATGCGACAAGACCCGACATAGCATTCGCTGTCAACAGACTCGCAGCGTATACAGCAAATCCAAGCTTACAACATGTAGGAGCATTGAAACGGATACTAAAATATTTAGCAGGTACCTGAAATCACAGAATCACTTACTCCAAAATTCAGTCGTCAGGAAATCTATTTCATGGATATGCCGATGCCGCGTACGCCAACGTCGATGACTGCAAATCGACATCAGGATATGTCTACATTATGGCAGGAGGCGCGATAACATGGAGGTCGAAGAAACAAACGACGGTCGCCTTATCATCTACTGAAGCTGAATACATTGCTCTTTCGGAGGCCGGACGCGAAGCGTGCTGGTTGAGAAACTTTTTCGAAGAACTAGGATTTCCCCAATTAGCACCGACCCTCCTAAAAGGGGACAACGACGGATCGATCGCAATGGCACGCAACCCGCAATTCCATAAGCGGGCCAAGCACATCGAAATAAGATGGCACTGGGTACAAGACCTAATGCAGAATGCCATCTTAGATATCGAAAGTTGCCGAGATCCAGAGCAAACAGCCGACGTCTTGACAAAAGGGTTACCTCAACCAAAACACATAAAACATATCACGGAAATGGGACTGGCACCGACTTGAAGGGGAGTGTAGGGAAACAAGCCGGTACCTATATATAGTACCTACTATAGGAGTATCTAGGCTATATATAAGTCCATCCCATAGGGGATAATAGACTTGTCTCTCTCTCGTTCACACCCTCACGATACACTACTCGTCTACAATAATTAACCTCCCTCGCAGCATGTCATAACTACTAAAAAGATCCCCTCGTGTTCGCATCTTGTATGCAGGGTCGGGACAATCGTCTGGAGGCGCTGTCGACCCCCATTGTTGTCTCTGTGTCAGCCCGCAGTCCATCCGTCCTCGTGTTGTGGTAGTCTCTTCATAGTCATCCTTCGTCATCCAGGCTCTTCCCTGTAGTCACGGTGGCAGCAACCCATCCAACCTGTGAGCATGTCGCTCGTGGGTGCCATGTTGTCTTCTCTGCACCGTCCGCAGTGTTGTCACCGTGTTGTCCCCGTAGGCATGGTGTCAGCTTGGTGTCACCTCATCACCTCTTGGTGCTGTTGTTTGTCTTTCCCATCACCCCATCCCTTCGCTGTCCGTCCTCAGCAAGAGGTGCGGTCAGAAGTGGTTGTCAGATGGGAGTGGCTAGAGGGTACTTTACGACCACCCAGTTGGGCGGGAGTCCAGACCCCCCCTCGCGGCAGCTCGCTGGTGTCGTTCTAGTCCATTTAGACAAGAGGGGCTGTGCAGTTCGTGAGTAACCAAGTGAAACCTAAAAATTCTAAGGTATGTAATAATTAGTGAAATGACTTACTTTGTTGCGAGATTGCCTCAGGCAAGGGGCTGCCTATAGGTGTGACACCGTGGCTACCAGTGAAGCAGAAACCTAGAGGCCGTGCAGCAGCGACGGCAAAGACGAGGGTTGCCACGTCACTGGTGTGATGACCCATGAGAGCCAGCACATGAGGCTCAGCCGTAAGCGAGATGGGCCTTAGTTTCTGATGCTACTCGGGGTTGTGGTCTGGACCAGTTACGGTCCCGGTTAACCCTCTTAGAGGTCGAAAAACCGGACCGAACCGAACCTTAAAACACTAATCCCAAATAATCATGCAAATAATCGTGCAATAATTGCCTACTTTGACCACTACTATTGCTCTGCTCTTCATGCAATGTGTCTTCACCAAGTTTGTGAGATACTGGAGACAATCATATTGTTTTGCCACCTGGGATAAAGATACCGACTCTTCCTCCTGACTTCACCCAATACTCAGAGAACAAACAAACTTTTATCAAGGGTCAATTTCATTTGGGGATTTTTCACAAGTATTATGAGGCTTCAATAATACGTCACAGTCCATTCCAGCATGCTGTACATGAGTATCCGAACTTGGAGCTTGTGATGTCTCCTTTCCACAGCTCATCCAGGACATGGTAGGAGGGTGCACATCGCCTCCAGTATCTTATCGAAATCCAAGAAGGTGGGGACAACATTACGCCTGGGCAGGCATTTCCGAATCTCTGGAATGAACAGAATATTGAGCGATATCGTAAAGAGTACACGCGATACAGCGTACGACAGTCAGGTATCCCGCTTGATGAAGGAGCTCGAACTTGAAGGCGACGCATGGGTTTCAAACGAGCGGTACGAAGAAGTAAGGGTGAAGTGCAGTAAACTCCAGAAAGGTTGGGACACCAGCCAGAATGGTGGTCCGTTTCCCTTCCAAGACGGCGCCCCATCTTGGTTCTTGTCATAAATAGCCAGTTTTTGAGTGATCGCACTAACATTCATTGCATGTGGCAAGTCCTGCCGATTATTAACAAGCACGAGGACATCCGTGGCGGGCAGTCCGGGGTCACTCAGTAGCTTTTTGAGACTTTGAGTTCGTCCCTTGCTTCGGGTATATGCCTGTCTGTTGAATCGGCAAGTATGATACCCTTGGTGCACCTGAAGTCTAGGTAATGGAAGCAAAGTTAAAAATACGTGCTCTGTATGAGACACGTATATACTTGCAAATCTCCCTAGATGACGGGACTTTTTTGGCCCTCCAAGGGCCAACATCCCTTATGACGAGCGAAGTATTCTCGACGGCTTCAACATTGAAACCGATTGTTGTAACAATGTTCCGACATCAACGAATTGTTTGAGCTGGTCCAGGATGGTAGTTTTACCGGCGGCATCAAGACCAAGCTGTTCCAGTACTGAGAGTTGACTGAGAGTTTGGTACGTACTGTTTAGCCAAGGCCCACACGTCTATGGCGATAGTATGTATGCACTTTCTTCTTTGGCTCGGAGAAGACGCCGTCAGATAGGGAGGCGCTCATTGGGGTGGATATAGCTAAATACTGAAGCTTAAGTGCTGAAGCGTTCATCGTTCCATGGTCCGTGCGGAGGTTATGCAAATAAATTTCTTTATTTTCACAAGCCGAGGTCGATGTGCTATTCCCCCTTTCTCCTGGGCCAGACTCGGAGTTGGTGAGAACATGCCTCCTTCGCTCGCCCGGGCCGCAATGGTCTAAACCATACATGCTGATGATGAAAGTGCTGCGATTCTGGACAACATAGATTTGTGGGAGGACGTCCTGTCATCGAAGGTTGTCAAAGTTTTTGTTGCTGGTGTTGGTCGGCATTGTCGTTGGATTGATTTCCGAGTGACGAGAACGCAATTACAAGAGATGAGGTATGTTTGTTATCCCCGCCTGATTGTATAATGTTTCTCTCATGTTTTTGCTCTTCCATCGAATTTCGTGTTCTCCATCTAATTGTAAAGATTAGTTGGTAAATGAAGTAGGCGCCTGAAGCAATGGGACGCACCGGCAGCTTCAAGCGCTTCTGCTATACGAATATTGACAAAGATCTTGTTGGGAGCATTAAATCTATCAACCACCGCCATCGTGGAGATGTAAGTTATTGTATCATGTTCGATTGTTCTCGTTGGGTGTCGCACCATGAGCGTCATGGTGGATACATTCAAATTGTTTCACCAAATGGTGTTGATTCACGACGACAATAATGATTCTATAAGTTATGTTACTAGATATGAGATGCCACTTAAGATGACACAATTATGCTCACGACTCTCGGGAGATAGAAGGGGTTTAATCCAATATGCCAGGTTGCACGTCCTTATGATTTGGTGGCCAAGGACGGAGGGGGTATAATCTTGATTGGGACCGGCACGTACGTTCTTTTTCCGGATTTACGAGATCGTGCACGAAAGTAATGGGCTTGTATGGTAACATATACGTGCATATACATACACATATTCACAGACTGATCGGAAACGAAGAGTGAGAGAAGCAGCCGTGCTTCACGGAACAGGGTGATACCGCCGAAGTCATATATACAACACGAGTCAGAGAGGCGTCCAATGGGCTGATAAAGCAGCAAATAGATGAAGCCACGATGGGTATTAGTCACCCCAACTGCGGGAAATCGCACCCAATTCATGAAGCTTGAGATTGTCTGGTGGTGGGGTGTCCTATACGACACCATCAGTCTACCAATGCAAGATGACAAAAGGAGACAGACAAAATTATGCGAGGTAATGGGCGGAATCTGCGACTGAGTCACAGTCCTATCGGACCCTACCAGATGATCACGATCATGTTCGCGTTCGAGCGTCCGTCCCCTCTGGTCTTCAAACCCAACTAGCCGGACATTCAAAATGGGATGGGGACGAGCTAGAGTGGCGATAGTGGCGGCCATCTCTCGTTCGGGAGACTCGGCACGAGATAAGGACCTAGGGGATTGGGAAGGGGAGTTGACGACGCGAGGATAGGGGTTGCTGGGGTGGAGCGGGTGACGGCAGGGGATGCTGGAGTCGGGGCGGGTTTGGGTTAGGGTCTGGACGAGGTCGGAGTGTGATGTGGACCGGGAGAGAGATGAGTCGGGATCTGGACTGAGCCATAAATCTGGCAAAACTGTTTGGTTGTGGAGGTTGAATGGAATTCGTGAGCTGACGTTCACCATTTGCCTGAATCAGACAAGTCAGATTTGATATACTCCTAGGGGTGAGTGCATATTTTACCCTTCTTTGGCGCGTACGATAGTCCCCAGTCGCTCTTGGAGTTGTTGCTGCTTGTCGACAAGGGCAGAATCGCAAGTACTTGAACTATAGTTAGCCCCATGATTAACCAGACAACAGTCGATACAAACATGTTTGAACGCGTAGGTTCGAGATCGTCTGGAATAAGTCGTGCCGTTTCGTCGTTCTCATTGTAGATATTATACGTGTCTTGTTCATCTCGACAGCAGCAGCAGAACCAGTCTTTGAAGATTTGGAGGGCCATTATACTAGTATATTCGAATTTCGAGCCACGTCAATGGAACCAAGTTGATTTCCGTGTGTGGCTTGTATGTGGTTGTTTGCTCCGTTTCCACAGACTCGATGAGGTAATAATAGTGCACACGAATTTTTCATATCGGCTGGTGATGATCAATGACTCCGATTGGATATACCTTGCGAGATCAGCTGTTCACAAATAATTGAGCACCCCTATCTCATCATCAATACCACGCGCGCACGAAATATTTGATTCTCCATTTTAGAATCATACGCTGGGTCGTCGAGGAAGGAAAAACTGGAACTGGTTTACTGTCCTACTGAAGATATGGTTGCTGACACCTTACGAATGAAGTTACTGCCGAGCACGAAAGTTAAACATTTCGCACATCGGACTACGCAAGGATTGAGGGGGAGACTGGGAGTGTTGGAGCAGACAATCCCTGACATCACCTTCGTTTATTCCTCATCAAATCCTATTTTACTTGCTTAATCGCATCTGATGTCCCTCCTGCAGCAATATATGCGTTATTCTTATATTCGACGTAGTTGGATACCCCGTCAGACTTCGCCACTACGACGATTGTGCCGCGAGCCGAGGCGAGTATCCTTTCTATGCTTACTGTGTTACCTGTTGTACTTACTTCCTTAGTTGTTTTACTTTACAGGGAATATACAGACTTTGCCACTACGACGAGTGTGGGAGCTGAGCCATTCTGTAAAGCAGCTGTTTACTTACAGAACGCACTCGCATTTCAGATATACCCTTCATATGTCTACTATCGATTTTTCACAACCTCTGCCCACTCTCCTACGCGAGAGCACACGCAAGTTTGCCATGATCATCGAGACCAACGCCGGCGCCACCGCAATGCTCGGTGGAAGACTGACTGTCGACGAATACATCAGGTATCTCATGATGTTGTGGCACATCTACGAGTAAGTCTTCTACTCACACTTATCCCGAACCGCACTCTCACGTCCATTTAAGCACGTTCGAACGAGCTCTCGAGCGCCATGCTTCACACCCCTCCCTCGAGCCAACTTACAACCCTACATTACTCGCCCGTGCACCGTCTCTCGCCGCAGACATATCCTACCTCCTCCAAGTTTCCGAGTCTACATGGAAGTCTCACCCCGCCCATGTAGAATTAATGAACACGATGCCCGCAGCACTTGTTGCTTACACTTGTCGCATAGAGGAGTTGGCAAATGCCGAGGATCCCAGTCCCCTTCTAGCACACTCCTACGTGCGCTATCTCGGAGATCTGAGTGGAGGCCAGACTATTCGGCATACCATCATCAAGGCCTACAATTTAGACGAGGCTGCAGGTTTGGGTCTGTCGTTTTACGCGTTCAAATCCTTGAGGTCGCAGAACCCTGCGAATCCGGGAGAGATGAAACGGATCAAGGAATGGTTCAAAGACGGCCTGAATGCCGCCGGCGATTTGGGTGTAAATGTCAAAGGTGAGAAAAATAATTATTGACCTCGGAAACTCACTCACCCCCGGGTCTGCACCAGCATCCATCGTGGATGAAGCGAACAATGCGTTTGACCTGAACACCGCCCTGTTCAGCGCCATCCAAACGACCCCTGCTCCGAGTGTCGAGTTATCCAAGGAAGTCACGCGTAAGGGGACAGATTCGATCTCACAAGTCACTACCGCCACGGTAGCACGTACGTCTCATATCCCATCTGTTTCTAAACAAAAATTAAGTTTAGCGGCTCATAGTCTTCCTGGCTCTTTGGTGCTTGTTGTGGGCAGCAAATAAGCAGGCATCAGAGGCTGCTGGGGCCCTTTAACCCCTCAGAACTCTGTCTCCATGCTTTTCTGATGAATATTAATCAGCATATTGTTATCTTTACTTATCGTACACGGTGTAAACGAGGATAGGGTAGCCTTACCAGCGCGGTCCACGTGTGTTCCCTCATGTACTAGTAGTATATATCCCGAGCTATTTTTTTTTGTGTCAATTTATTGTCCTGTCGGGGCATGGCCCCATGATAGACCTTACATGTAATCTATGTACCCGAAGGCCCCAGTGCCTTGACCTCGTCGTAGCCCATGCACTGCAGACAGCATGCTCATGGCAACCGCTCCCCCTGCAGTCCGACTCCTAGAGCCGTTTAGGGCTACCGACTGCCTCCAGGACCCTCCTTCGGTTAATTTCCTTGTCGTGAATGTTCGGCTGTTAAGTGCCACGTCGCAGAACGACTGGCACGATCCCGAGCTATTCTCCTCATACTCTGGATCAAATCTCTATCTCGATGAAATAATAGTATTCAACGATACAGCTAGCTGTCTTGGGTGATTAAGCGTCGCACGGCGATTTTATAGATAGCAGATAAGTAAGCCCCCATCGCGGCGCCGGTATAAAAAAATACACGATTCCTCGTCAGCACATGGTCTCTTGGGCTACACATGATGCCCATCATAAGGTGACGTGGGGAAAGGCGGCGACGGGCCGCTATACTGCGATGGTGGTGGATAATGTGGGTTAGCTGGGTATGAAGAATCCAAGGAATATTGGGACGGCGGTGGCGGGGGAGATAACCCCGAATTGTTTCGAGGATCAGGCGAATGCCCTCCTTTCGAATGCTGTTGTCCCTGCAAAGGTAGATACGGCGTGCTCGTCGGCTCGCCGTGGTAGATCGCACTCTTAGCCTTCGTGCCGCGGGCGCCCTGCACCTTCGCGCATTTCCTGCGGTAGCCCCCCTTCTTCGCGCCTTTCCTGCAGCAGCCCCTCCAAATGCACAACCCGATGAGAAGGATCGGGAACACGGGACGGCTAGCAAGGATGTACGGCTAGCGACTCAGGATTATCTCCTGGTGTTGCTCCTCCTTCTCTGCTTCGGAGAGGGGGGAATGCTGCATCTGGTTGACAGGGAGAAGTGCCCATTTTGAGTCGGAGTGTTGATGAAGTCGTTTTGTGCTTGTACGGAGTCGGTGATGGATGGGAGCTGGATGTAGGGAGACCCGGTTGTGGATTTGTCGTTGATCTAGTCTCCAAAGTCCAATATGGTCATAGGGGTTTCGTATTATTGGTATTATGGGTGTAGGCGGTATTAAAAGTGAGAGGCGAGATTCCTACAGAAGCTCATTCCCATGATCATGTCATAGTTTCCGAGTATGCCAAAGGCAGAAGTGATAGGTTGGAACTGTCGAGTGGTTGCTTAGCCATGAAGCCCTGGATCAACCGAAATAACAGGCTTACAGCACCAATGCAGACATGGTTTCCATTTGCGTCCATTTCGTGAAAATTTTTATCTACAGTATCAAGCGGATGAATAGGGTATTGGCGCCCTCCGAATCCAAACGAGATATTCAGATATTGACCACATGGCATCGTCCAATATTCGTCCTTGGCATCATATATCGCTCCCTGAACACGGCCATAGATCGTATCGGACACATCTTGGGGGACTGAAGAAATGTTGATATCAGTGAAGAGATTGGTGACCTCATGGTTTTTGCACACCTGAATGTAAACTCGGAGTCAAACACGGCAACGAATTGGCCAATGGGGGCACCAGGAACGATTGAGTCAACGAGGATAGGTTGGCCGTCTGGTCTAATGATACCGACAGCTTCGTCCGTGAGTTCCTGCCAATGCTGATCTGATACGTTCATCAGCCTTGAAAAGCCGCTGTGGGACGAGCGATACGAAAGCACTACGTACCCAGTTGCAGTAGACGGTTGACGGTATCAACATCCAATTTCGGCATGGTCGTGATGTTCTCAAGGCCACGTATCACTTGTGAAGTCCGGCAAACGACTGAGAGGGGTGGTTCTTCCTGTCAAGTAGAAAGGTAATGTAGTTTGCGTTCGACACGAGGATGCGCTGGAGAGTCGTGTCGCCGGTGCTTTCTTTCGGGTGACCCCGGCATTGTTGAGCCCGAGACCCAGGGGGCCATCATATCCCTGGGCAAGGATGTCGGAGGAGAACGTGCTAGTATTGGTTCCGAGGACTTTTATGGACTGTTAGAGAAATGATTTTGAGAAGAGGTAGTAATTGGTATACACACGAAATGCTTGGTCTTGTACGTCCAATGGCAATGCGGAGTTCACGTTACCTGTAAAGATATTATCGTCAAGTCTCATGGAAAAAGCTTTACACAGGGATTTACTGACTCGATGCTTTCCCAACCGCATACGACAGCGTCACGCCCTTTCCCGAGCCATTGGACGAAGGCTGGCTGCCTGGAAACACGACCCATAAATCAGAGCGGTCATCACAAAATTTAATAAAACTCTACCGTTCTATCACGTACCTCCCGGTATCTAGCATAACTCGAACCACAGCGCTTCCTAGAGTGATATTACCAATGTATTGAGCATTCCTGGTATTGGAGATGGGTACAGTAGTATTTGCGTGGCGAGCAAGGTGGGTTGATGGAGGTATTTACACAGGCTTAGAAGAGGACTATGGTAGCGAAAGTGGGTGGGCATAGTTACACCGCAGTAAGTAGGGACAGAGGAATAAGGAGGTGCATTTGTTTGTATAAATGAATTCGAAGGCATGTGGTGAATGAAAACATTGAAAAGTAAATCGAATTATTCAGCGGCCCGCTGTCTCAGGCTCGGCCCGCGCCATGTCACTGTCACTCACACTGATTCCAGGCACTTCGTCTTTCACTCTGCCAATAAACCCTCGAATGGCATTGTCTGGTGTCACCTTTCCTTTGTACTGATATCTACTAGGAATACGGCCCAGTGATTCAGAAGAATGTAGCCCCAACTCGTGTGGAGGCAATTTGCCTTTGTGCGACTCGCGTCGGTTCAACGTGGTATTGTACTTAGCTTTTAGCCCAAGGCTCTAGTACTGATTCCGAGTTCTCAATTTATTGAGAACGAGGTATGGTTAGGATGGGACCAGTGTATGCCTCATGGCCTTTAGGTGCACCACAGCATGATGCATCATGTAGTGCTGAGCAGTGTGTGTGGCAACAACATAGCCCTGCGGCTGGTTGTCGTTTGCATCCCTTCAGCCGTCCTTCTGTCACTCCTTTCTCATGAAACTCACCCATGTTTTTTTTTCCTGATCGTTCTCAGCACGATCACCAGCGCCGTTCGTATTGACATCTATGGTCAACGGAATGCACTGGCTACGGAGTCTAAGATTTCTCCACGAGCTGATATCACAGGCACTCAACTTAACAATTCTGCCGATATCAACTACTACGCCAATCTGTTGATTGGGGGTAGACCTTTCGGCTGTTAGTTGGCTGTGAGGTCCGTTCACTGGCTATTTTACTTCCTGCTGGAAAATTCCTGAACCTCGAATTATGCACAGTTCCGATCTCTGGGTAGCAGGAGAAGTCCCAATACCAACAATACGAACTTGACGGCTAACATACATTATGATGTTGGGTCGGTACAAGGTGCGTCGGTAACGACCAACAATGATTCCGACAGTCTACTTTTCCAGCTAGTCAAGATCGCAAGGTGTGACTTGGATGGGCAGACTGTTCTCGATCGGCGTTCAGTGCATACTATTCAAATATTCACTATGAACTCATTCCACCGGGCCGTGAACCAACCGCGTTGACAGTGGAAGTTACCCCTGTTCTGGACACTGAACAAAGATCGCAGGGTATCTTAGGTGAGTTTCTGTCGCTTTCAGGCAATACTCTCCTTTCATACATAAAAGTACTGTACTGACAGATTATAATTGTGATACATACAGGACTGTAATTACCGGTCTACTGTTATGTATAATGATTCATGAATGCACGTCAGTGATGTTCAGGAATCAGCGTATGGTGGAGTACTATGGCTACTGGATCTTTGTGTCTCAAAGATATGTGTGATTAGTTGTACATAACATAGGCTTGTCGGTATCCAAAGACAATTGCCAAGGCGCCAACCCTTTCAACAAATTTTGAAGTGCAGCTCGCTGGGTCGCTGTACCAAGTCACGATCTTCTGTCATAGATGTTTATCAACTGCGCAAAACATAATTGCCTCGCAACGCCTCGCAACGTAGGCTATGTTCATATCTTGGCAGCAATAGTGCAATTAGGTCTGTTGGAGATATTACTGGCCGTTGGCAGTGTGATTGTGTTTTGTGCTTATGCTTGAATGCATGTGGTTTCTTGGGAATTCTTGCTACCGTCACAGTGACGCAGTCCGACTCAGTCATCTCAGTTTACTATGATTTCTTTCCCTCTTTCCACTGGCAGTCATGCCTTCGTCTAAGCTACATCATTATCGTACTAGTCATCAGTGGCGTTCTTGCCTGATGGAGTCGTGACGGGCTAAACTCTTTGCTAATACTTACTAATAGTCCTAGTAGCCTCCGTCGGAGTCAGTCCGGAATCCGGATCAACAGAATCACATTGTTGAATCACTTTCAATCACGCGGTGGCAGTATAGTGAGTTGTACTATAGCACCTCTTGTCTTAACCTTCAAGTTGTACCAGTTATGTACTGGATTCTGGATATCTCGCCATTGGCCAACATTCAGCCTTACGGAACGCAACAGGATGACTGCCAGTGGCTGGTCTTTCGAGCTTTGCAGATTGTGCCATCAAGCTATCGTGAAGTGATGCCCACCAAGATCCGACGCCTTCTGAACTGGTTACGTAGGCCCCAACACACGTTGGTCTTTAGTTCTCCAGGGTCCGGGATTCAGGGTCCAAAGGCACAATAAACTCGCTTCGGCTTGCTTGGCATCAGTTTACCTCCTTGCCACAGTCTATTAGTGCGTACAGACTGCGGACGGTGCTGTGTGAGGTTCTCCAAGTCCGTCTATCCTCTAGCGTATTCAGACATCCTTCAGATGACCAACAGGTGATATGGTTCCCCACCGTCGCAATAAGCTCACCGCCCTGTCCCTCCTTTTGATACTTATCAGCTGCGCAGACCAGTTTCCACTGACCTGTCAAGTATAAAGGTGCTAGACTTTGCGACTCCTACCCACCATTTCATTCCCATGTTGCTCTCGAGCACTTTCTTCGCTCTTACATTCGCCGCTGTACGAGTGGCCGCCGAACAAGGTGCACGTGGATTGATTGTTGACACCGCCCAGGGCAATGTCACTGGCACCCTCGTTTCCCCTACTGTCCGGCGCTTCCTCGGTATTCCGTACGCTGTGGCGAATCGATGGGAAGCGCCACAGAGCCCTCCCGTCCGCACTAATACTTTTAACGCGTCTGATTTTGGTGACTCTTGCCCTCAATCACCTCCTGTGGGCTTCTCCGAAATACTTGGGCCCGTGGGTGCGAGTTCAGAATCGGAAGACTGCCTGAATATCAATGTGTGGACCCCGAGTGTACAACGGACGCAGAACACAGCGGTGATGCTCTGGATATATGGTGGAGGATTTCAGTTCGGCACGGTGTGTTCTCATACAGTTTTAGACTCGGAGTACACTATGAGCTTGACGCATTCCTTTTTAGAGCGAAACGTACATATATGATGGACAAAATCTCGTCCAGGACCATGATGACGTACTGGTCGTCTCGTTCAATTATCGAACTAATCTCTTTGGCCAGCCTGGTGCTCTCCAGCTTTCCACCAATGCGACTCGGACTCAGAATTTCGGTCTTCTTGACATCGATGCTGCTGTTCAATGGGTGTATGGCAACATTGCTGCTTTCGGCGGCGATCCTGAGCGCATCATCCTATTTGGCGAGAGTGCAGGCGCCGTGGCCACTGATGTCTACAGCTACATGCATCCAAGCGATACAACTGTGAAAGGTAAAGTGCCCATTGCCTTTACGTTCGCAAAAAGACTAACCCTTGGCGAGCAGGTGTGATACAACAGTCTGGAAAGTATGTGCATACATGATTTATATATGTTCTTCATGATTAAGATCGTTGTTAGTGTCATATTACCGGGTGTCATAGCCCCACTGGATCCTACTTCGTGGAATTTAGTTTCTGACGCGGTTGGATGTGGGACTGGTAGGTTCTAACATCCACTTTGCCGTTTGCGATGCTTAGCATTCATCTTCAAGCGAACGACACCGCACAGTTAGATTGCATGAAAAATTTGCCCTACCAAACATTGAAGGATGCGGCCAACGGCACTCCGGCATACTTCTTCCTTGTGGTTGATAGTAGGTCTTCACTCGCCATGCGGCATCACCCTTTGCTGACCGTTTCTCTAGACATCACTATCTTTTCGGATGTGGATGCCCGTGCGACTGCTGGCGATTTCCTTCAGGTCCCGATCCTCGCCGGGAGTAACCGAGACGAAGGAGATCTTTTTCTGGTCGTACAGCAGGAGGCGACTCTGGGATTTACGATGCCAGTCCTCACGGAGATCTTGGCTAATATCCAGGGACAGGCAAGTCTATCGTGATCACTGATTACCAAACAAGGACCCGTCTGATGTTTACTTCTCTAGCTTGGATTCACGTGTACAACTAGTAAGACCGTGACGGATCGCGTACGTGCTGGTGTCCCAGCATGGCGATATCTGTACGAAGGCAGGCTTTTCTCTTCCCATGTTCTCGCTATGCGAAATACTCACCGTACTCTACCCAGGCGTCTTTCCCGACATGACATTCCACCCCGATCTCCGTGCATATCACTCCGCCGAAATCTCTCTCATCTTCGGCGTCTTCCCAAACCCTAACAACAGCACAAACTCAACCACGCCGCCTCCCACCGCCGACGAGCTTGCGCTGTCCAAATATATGCAAAGTGCTTGGGTAGCGTTCGCGCGTGATCCCGCTCAAGGTCTTTCTAACTTCGGCTGGCCTCTGTACAACACGGATACGGGATCGAATGCGACAACACTCGTGAAGCTAGGCGGGTTCTATAATCGGACTGGTGCGAATTTGGCACAGGGACGGTTGTTGGATTTTACGTGTGGTGAACAGGAGACGCTGATCAGTGTGCAGAAGCAGTTGAATGGCTTATTGGATAGGGCAAGCGTGTTTGTGTCTTCATAGCTTCCGGCGTTGCGGTATTCAAGTGTCTGCGCTATGGTCTCTTGACTTTCTACTGTCGAAAACTTAGTACATTACTGGTGCATTCCCAGTGCCTAATGTCTCCGGCCTAACCTTATACATAAGGTAGACGAAATCCATACCCCAACCATACTCATCTAATGTCACATGTTTCGTGCCTATACCGTGACTACAGCTATGGAGAGTAGGTGAGGCTCGTTGAAATTAATACTACATTTTTTCTATTATGTCGCTCCCCGTCTACCGTACATAACCCGTGCAACGGCCGTACCCGTAGCCGTTAGGGGTCCTACTAAGCAAAGACTGCGGACGGTGGATGGTCAGACCGTACACGTCCTCTGACCGTCAACTGTACGGCCGTACCCATCAGACGGTACAGTGTGTAGCCCTAGCCAATAACCCTAATGGACGACACAAATCAGATAACATAGCCTTCCTGTTTAAGTTCACGTTTTATCATCCCATGCAGTCGACGACGACAGTGCGTTATCACTGATAATATCACACCCGTGTCCTTATCATGTGGGCTTCTGACAAGCTTTTGTATGCAACTCATCGCTACACAATTGAAGTTTGATAGATTCAACATACATTAACATGTATCGTAGCACTTGCTGTATCGTACAGTACATCGCTGGTGACCAGATCTCGTGCCGACGGAAGAGTCGGGTACGACGTTGTAGAGGCATTTTCGCATACAAAGGGGTCCTTGCCAGAGTATTGGATATCTCTGGGATGGGGTACACATGCTCCCCACAAGCATGACTAACTTGGGTTGGTATATTGATCACTGGTATGAGAATATCTTTAAATCCACATACTCAAGATAAACTCCTGGATCGATAAGCCCTTTGATCATCAAGATGTCGTTCACACTCATACTCCTGATGATGCCCCTCTCGAACGAACCATGAGTGATAGGAGACAGCTTCTCGTCGTCATTGGCGACCGCGTTCAGCCAAGAAATGATCCCTAACGGAGGCAAGGATTGAGCCCGATTCTGAACATCCTGCTCGTCAAAAGACCCGTTGCTCGGTTCGGATGCCGATTCCCAGCTTTCCCCAAGGCTGTAGTTGATGCTGCGGTCTCCCCAATATTTGCCATGCGCCTCGAGTTGTTCTCCGCCCCCAGCCGAAAGGTAAAGCCCGACTCCAGCTTCCCAGGACACGGAAGGTTGCTTGCCGACCAAGACTTCACCGGAACGGAGTTCGCAAATAGAATCGTCTGGTGTTGAAACAGTTTGCGCGGGACGAGTGACGGCTGCTAGATTGGACAATCAGCGTGTGATCTGAGCCCTCATGGACTCAAACGTAGTATTGTCGCGGGACGTATGACTGATAGGCAAGGGTGCATCCGTTCGTGCCTGGCTTACGTTGGCGGTACAACTCGTCAATGGATTAACTGTCATGGGTGGGTTCCACAACCATAGCGTTATTATTTTGTACCCCATTTCCAGGAGATCAAGTTGATATTCGCTGAGTGGGACCATGCAGCCGAGGCGAGCGATGCCGCGAAGGACCGAAAACGGAACGGAGAACAGAGCGTCGAGGACAGGGAAAGGATCGCCAGATGATGGATAGACGCCAGGGCAATCAGTTGGACTAAAATTCCCCGCACCCTGCCTGAGAAAGGGGAGGGTACCAGCCGCACAATGCCAACGGTGTTCCGTTGTGCCATGCACCTAGCAAATCATGAAGCTCAACGCAAACCCAATGAATGACACCATGCCGGTTACTCACTTTGAAAATGTCTTCGTATGCAGGTATCCCCTCGCCTAGCTTCTATCTCTGCACATCTCCATATCTGCAGTTCAATCTCGAAGGCAAGCGTCCGAGCCACGAGGTCTTCGTGGAGGACAAGCGTGGCGAACAGAGGACGACTATCCATCTCCAAGTGCCGATCGGGGCTTTCTGAGGCAAGCAACGTAGGAGTGGTATGGACCTAGGCAAAATTGGCGACTTACATGGTATGACATTTTCCTGTACCCTGCCGGTGTGTTCCTGGTGCCGATCCTGACAAATATGCTGGTCTAACATCCATTTGAGCTAATGAGCCGGTCTTCAGTATCTGTGGGGGCGGTCGGTGACCTGGTCTCACCCGAACAGTAGAGGTGTCCAGTGCCGCATCGACCATGTGGCCCACTGAGCCATGTTGTGAGTCACAACACATGCCTTGCCATTATAAAAGGCGGTCATCGCATTTCTTTCCTCCACAGGATATATAGTAGTGGGTGTTCGTTCGTACAGTGTTCGCCGTCATAACGAGCTTAGGAGTGGGTCGTTTGCTTTGGGTAAAATCATCATGATCGAGACCCGAGTTCCCACGCTCCCCAGAGATTACGTACTCCTATCTCGCGACTTATTCCTACTGTCAGAACGTGGGTTTATTGGATGGTGACTCTGAGAGTGAATACAGAACGCATAACTGTATACCTTGAGCTGAAACCTACGATAAGATAAGATAAAATGACGTATGCGCCGAGTCAAAACCTGCTGGGTGAATTACATTTACTTGAATTCGGGACAGAAGGTTTTGATCGTTGTGATCGGCAACGTCCACGACCACTTGATTACGTTCTACTATGATCAATATAGCCGCCGACTCGATCTATTAAAACCGTGCGCTGGCAGCACTCTATCCATCTCTGCGACATCGTATCTCACTTCTCCCGTTAGCCGTTCTAACTGGGAAGCCTTAGCTCGGATCGATCTGGACGGGTGAACCGAACATTGGCATGGCACTTCGCGCAAAGGTTTCAAAGGTTACAAGGCCATGACTTCGAAGGATATGGTCTGATTCAACACCACTACTGGCGCCGAGTGCTATTTTGTATCCTTAGATGGTGAACGAAGCGGTGGGGTGAGCCAAATTTCTGTCTGTCTATAATCCACCTGTCAACCTCTCTATTTACGACGTCTGTTCTAGGCATCCTTTCTGCTTCTACTCTACTTCCGCCCGCCCCAAGGCAGGGAAGAGCACAGCATCGTACAGCGTGTTTTGGCTGAATGCTCGTTCGCTTTGTGCGTTATTTCCAACATGTTACTCTATAAAACTAATGAACATTGTACCAACTAGCCTTCACGGTGCCATCACACGATCACGGGTGATGATGGCTCAGAGGGGAATGCGGTGGACATACGCAAATGATGGGAACAGCACGGGCACCAAATGCAATATTACGAGAATGTCTTCAGCTTATAAATTTCGGTCCTTTGAATTATGATAGCAGTTTAATCTCTTCTCTCTACTAGCCCATCTTTCAATCCCATACGCAGTTCTAATCCACTCATTCCCATTTCTGTCGTTGACCTAACTTCTATGAGTAGTAGTAGTACTATTCTTTCTACCCATACCACTGCTTTCCTTTCACTCAGACATTACCTTCACTTGCACAGATATCGACTCTTATTTTACATGATCTTAATAGATGTTGATTTCAACGCGGCCACAGAAATGCGATCGCAGTCGCGGTCGTGGCCACGATTTCATTTGGTAAAGGTTCGTTATCACGGTTAGGTTCAAGGATTGACCGTGGAGACTTGGGCTGCAATTGTTGATGTTTTGCAGAAAGGCAGATCATTGGGCGATGCAACTTTGTTGACCTTTTGATGAGTCAACTAGTCACGAGTGCCAATAAACAAAATGCACAATGCATCTGAGACTGGCCCGGGAGTGATGGCAGTGTGATGGCCCGTGCTAGTGATAACGGAATTCTAGAATAACTCGGACCGGTCTTGCGACAGATAAGCGTTGGTTGCATTGTGACAAGTGTTCGGAGCGGCGAATCGGATCCTGGATAGCCTTCGGTCACGGTTGCGCTGTTTACAAAGCGTCGTGTACTCATTGGACCAGTGGCGGAGAAGATTGTGAGCTCAATGCTTGATATGGAAAGTTTGATAAGTAGTGGATGACAGATCGTGGGCCACTTTGATGGGCTGCAACGTCACGACTCGATGGAGCACTATTTTGGAACCGCAAATCATCCGGGTGTGACTTTGTCCATTACCGGGGGCTTATGTCCTCTTCCAATCGACACCACTTTCATTTTGTTTGAAATTGAATCCACGACATGACGGCTGGCATCCCTAGCGTCTCTGAGGTCGTGAAGGGCCAGATATTTCTCGGGAAGTAAGCTCATGTCATTCGTCGTGCGACGACGAGCACTAACCGCTTCCACCATCAGCCTCTCAGCAGCACTTTCTCTCGAGCTGCGTCAGAGGCTCGGAATAACACATATCGTGTCGGTGTGCCCAGAGTACCCATCGACGGGCCCCAACCATCTCACCATCGCCGTCGACGACTCAGAGTACGAGAACCTTCTCATACATTTGCCGCAGACATGCCAGTTCATGCAGGATACGCTCGATAAAGGCGGGACGGTCCTTGTACACTGTGTCATGGGAGTATCGAGGAGCACGACGGTCGTAGCTGCCTACTGTAAGTTTGTAGGTTATTTGGCACCTTTTGTTAACCATCTCGGCTGTAGTGATGAAGACGAGAAAGATGTGCAGGTCAACCGCCTTAAAGTTCATCAAACAACGTGAGTCGCATAATTCATTTCTCCTTTCTAAAAAAAATGAGACTCGCCACAGGACGACGAGAAATCCACCCCAACTACGGCTTCGTCAAGCAGCTCGAGGTATTCGCCGACTGTCATTACGACCCCTCTCCCTCCCACGTCGTCTATGCGGAATGGAAACGCCACCAGAGGCAGAATGTCACTCAATTCCTCAACTCTATGTTCGACACTACTGAAATCGTCCCCAACCAGCTCCTGCTCAGCAGGTTTGTCTCCTTTCCCACACTTGTGACCTTCCTAACCATCAGTTGCAGTGACTTCCCAGAGGACTCCTCGCAGGCGGAGGCACTTCTCCTCGACTTGGAGATTACACACCTTCTCTCCCTTTCCCCTGCACAGATCTCCGTGTCCTCAGCTGCGGCCGCTCTTCCGTCCCCTTCTACGACGCACCACCATATCAACCTCCCTGAGCGGCGGGATGCTCTTCTCACTGCACTCCCTGATGCATGTGAGTTTCTGCGGAAGGCGACTGAACGAGGTGGGCGAGTGCTCGTGCATTGCCTTATAGAAAGTAGAGCCTGTATTGTTGTTTGTGCTTATCGTACGTCCTCTACATATCCTCTCCAGGACAAGTACCTCCCAATCCTCGAATAAACAGTGATGTCCTCACGCAAGTTACCTGCAAGCGCGGCATATAAAATTCTAGAAGAAGGTGGGTAACAGTCTGCCTGTCATCACGGGCAAGCGAATCCTTTTACCGTTATTTTGTGTACATCAACTCATCCTTGTTTCTAGCACTCCCGCTATTCAACCCGACACGCACATTTTCGCGCCATCTGGAGCTCTTCGAAGCCTGCAAGTACGCTCCGACAGTGTCCCATCCTCTCGTGCAAACTTGGCGCGCAGAGGAAGACATATACAGACCCACGTACGCACTATCAAGCAATAGCAAAATTAATGGCAGTGGTAGTATCAATGGTGATAGTGGTGTTGGAAAGTTCGGAAAGAAGGAAAGTGTGGGTGTACCTGTGGACATGGGTGCTGCTGCAGCACGTGCGTTGAGTGATACAGGTTTGGATGTGAGGGCATTTGGGGATGCGCTGGCGCGAATCCAGATCCATGCGAGTGCAAATAGGAAGATGTAGGCTGAATGTTGGTTATCTAGAGTTTTATCTTGCTGTTTGTGGATTGTGTATCTGCTCTCTGTATCTTTGCCCTATGTTGCCTAACTGTACCCTTTTGTTAGAAAAAAAAAAATTGCTGAAACATGTTTTGATCAACTGCTCCGCGTCGAAACTTGAAATGTTACAGTGCTCTGCCAATTGGAGTTTTAAGGGCTGACCAACACAAGCATCCATCTGTCCTTTTTCTTGTGGGCTCGTTTGCCTTGTCCTGGACCTGGCATGCTGACAAGTGGTGACATGGTTGGGGCTGAGTGAAGTGGATATTGGGGGCTCAGAACTCAAAGGTAGACCTAGAGACTTAAAACAGAAGACACAAGACAATATACACAGTACGAGGCTCAAAGACGCATGAAGAGGCTCAAAACAGAGTAGAACACCAAAAATTAGCAGAAGAACTTCAAGAAACAGGGGGCTCTAGAGAAGCTTGGGCTGACAGAGATGCAAGTTGAATCACGCTCTCATCACCAAGATGGACATGTGGTCCTCACTCAGCAATGCTGTGGTAACAGGCAAGCTAGTGATGATCCTTAACTACAACATGTGTGACTACTCTACTGACTAAGTCACATGACTACCAGGAGTAGGTGACCACACACACACCCTACTCCAATGGCAATCTGTTCTAGTTCTCATCTCTGTTCTGAAGTTAGCACAAAGCAATATGAAGGGTGCAACTTCTTACAAGTTGAAGCCAAGTCCTTCCATTAATCTCCTCAGATTCCCATTGGAAATCTGATCAGACCCTCAGTCTAGCTCAGTACTTAACATAACCTCACTATTTTTATTATCTTCCCCATCAATTGTTAAACGGCACACAACGATGAGGAGCAGACACAGATGGGGGCACGGATTGATAGTTGCTATGCTACATGTTCTGACTAAATACAAGTACTGTATGGTGTTGTTTGTACATAATGAGTAGATGAAACATGTCTGGTGAGCTCGAACATAGCCATCAGTAGTTTCATCACTGTAATATTTCAACATCAATCTCTGATCTTGTGCATCAATGTGCATCACCCCTTGCATCTTTCACACATTGTCCTGTCTTAGTGGATAGTCAATGTTGCCCTAACAGAAACCAGGAAACCTAGGCTCAAAGGTAACAATATTCATCAACATGCTGTTTATTTGAATGCACAAATAGTAATCTAGACAATAAAAATAAATCAAGGTAGAAATAGGGGATGGTTTAGCCTAGGCATGTTTGGTTTATAAACACATGCAGGGTGCATGGACCATTTGGCAATGTTTGGCATCATGATGAGCTGGCAGCATTGTATGTTCTGCTCAGAATCTCTGATGCAAACATCATCAATTGGTCCATGCACCCTCTGCAGAGATATATAAACATGACGAATATGTAGGCAATATCTGGCATCTTTTTGGCATTGTTAGTTATGTGAATATATTACATATACCATTTTTTTACCTGTAGGTTTCTCAGTTTCCATGCCAAAGCCCTCAAGTGGGTTTCCATAAAATTGGACATAAGTTTCCTGGTCTCCAAGTTTCTCAGATTTTGGTGGCAGTTTCCAGGTTTCTGGGTTGAGAAACCACTGGAAACTAAAATGCTTAATTACTGATGACTCAGCCTGAGCACTCAGGACTGATTGGCTATTTTGTAACCCTAAAGTTCTTGGAACCCCAACCATGTTATATGTACACAAAAAGCCTATAGAGTCACTGCATCTGAAGGTCTGGGTGATACTCATCTTCAGGTACTGTCCAATACCGATGTATATGCCTGGGTATGTACCCAAGTAGGTAGGATCTGATTCCCCTCCTGTTTACAGCCTTTCCCCATATGACTATGTAGCGAAAAACGGCAGCCACAGAGCTGTATGTCATGACAAGAGCAAGAATTTGGCCGAATGACCAGTTTTCCTCGCTCTCTGAGAGCAGGTGCCTGTTGTGCTTGATCTGATAAGGAAATTGATTAGAAAAGAGTGCGGAGGTGGAAGACAATTTTGAACAATCTACATAATTTTCCAGCATTACAATGCCAAAGATCCCCAGCCTATTCACAGTTCATTGCCAAGGTTAGTTGGTCAATCACATATGAAGTTAACTGATTGACTTACGCAAGCCTCATCACCCAGCTCGTACGCCATGTAGCCCTGAGGTTCTGAACCGCTGATGTACTTCCATTAGCCCTCTGGTCACTGCTACTCAAACCGGACTTACCTTTTTTTTGTTTCCTAGAGATTTGAGCACGGCAAGTTTTAATGAAAAGTAACACCATCACGACAGTGAGGAGAATACAGATTCCCACCCAAAAGGCCCGGACCTCAATCCCTCCAGAAGAACGGAACCCAAAAATGCTGATATACTGTAGCTCAACATTGCAAGCTGGGTCCACACCAAACATAGGCACCTTGACCCACATGTAGATGGCCCATGCACAAAAGAGCCAGGTGGATCCATAAGCGATGATCGATGCCAACACTCGTTTGATCAGATGGTCTGATTCCCTAGGAGCTATCACAACATTAGAGCACAATACTGGCAGCAATATCTGGCTAATCAGCCTAAAAACAGCTCACGAGGAAGACCGACATGTACAACAGTTAAGAAGAACATCAAATGGAAGAGGAAAATGGCGTGATATAATGACAACTGATGTTGGAAAGTCTTGATAACAGTTGTGATGAGAATAGCAAGGGAAGAAATCCTTGCATTGCTGGATATTGTTGACAGCGACTCGGCTTTGATTACCTCGTACCGTTGAAACAGACTATCATCCGACAACAGGCATATATGTCATTAGCATGCAAAATACAATTCTAGTGAGAAAAAATACTGTATGCATATTCCGTTGTAACTAAGAAGCACCTTGATACATGCAAAATTTTGCAAGATGCCTGTTGAGTGTCTTCCTTTCCTGAATTGGCTGGCAATCCCGCCACTGCCACTACCCTTCGCCCATCACAGCGATCAAAACATTACCTTTTTGGGTGGCGTCAATTACCGATAGCTCCGAGAGATGATCATTGTGATGCACAGCGATCAAAGCATTACCTTATTGGGCTCGCATGCCCTTTCGATACATTATTTGCCGTTTATTGGAGAACCCGTATACGATGAAAGCTTCACAGCAGACAATGGAACAATCTTTGTAGCGACGGCTTACAGCGCAGTTACACTACTGATATCTATGTTCTCGCACCCGTGGCGCGCTTCGCCTTCTTCGGCTTCACAAACTCTTCACCATCTGGGTTGAGCCTATTCTTGCGCTTCCTCCCCCTGGTACTATTGTCGGCTGTCTGCAGCCCTGCTTCTTCTGCCGCTTTGCTGGCAGCCCGCGTTGCTGCACGTTTCTTGGCAGCTGTAGTCTGGGAATTGGTGCCGACGTTCCTGGAATCCCTGCTCTTGGCGTTGCGCGCGCGGCTTGTTCCTGGTTGTTTATGCGCAGTCGGGCCCGAGGGTGATACGGAAAGAGCCTCGTCGACAGTCGCACCGGGAAGTTGGTAGTCGGCGAGTGGAGGACGGTTCACGGGAGGGTTGCATTCCTTGTCAAACAATCTAGGATCGAGATTCGGATCACATGCATATGGCGGAGTAGGTGCGGGGATATGAATCGATGGTGTAGTCGCACTAGCAGCAAGACGGGCAAATGCATGCTCGATTGGAGAGGTTGGGCCATTGGGAGCAAAAGGAAGAGGATGGGATGGGGAAGTCAGCGGAGTACTCTTGGCTTGTTGATCCGAGGCTTGTTGTTGAGGTGTGTGCGTGATTGGTAAGTGAAAATCAACATTCCCACGCTCGTTATCGTTGACATGGTCATGATCATGAT
>QFEU01000445.1:0-17225 GCA_003316345.1 Tricholoma terreum | reverse complement strand
ACCACTCGTGGGCAGGCAATTGAAAAGATGAGAGAGAGGGGTGTTGTGATTGATACCGAAGAGAAGAAGATGGCTCTCCAACTCTTTCCCCGAGTAAGTCCAAATAACTACTATGTCATATGATATAAAGTTACAATAGATTTACAGGTTGCTGGGCTTGCTTGACATGTTCATGATAATTCAACACTTAAAGAGAAGTTCGACAACCTTGTTGCAAACGACAAAGATCTTTCTGGTGATAAGACAATGCTTGATTGCCGTGTTCCTACTTGATGGAACTCTGATCTCACATGCTTAGATGCTCACCTGTATTTCAGAAGTCCTGTTGAACAGCTTACAGGTGCTGCAATCAACAAGCTACAAGCATATCGACTTTCAGAAGACCAGTGGAACCTTGGAACCTTGCAGAAACACTTAGTGCTATTCTTGAGGTCACAGTTTTATATTGCTTTGAAATTTGAACAGACAATTGAATCAATCTTTTTTCAGGTGTTTGAGGAGCCAACGAAATTGTTTTCATAGTCTCAGGTTCCCCTTATTGCAGAGGTTTTACCAATGCTAGATTCTATTGAGCAATCCATGAACCTAGTCTGTGATGATGAAGAATCCGAGCTTCCTAATGTTGTCTGTGTGGTAGCACAGGCTGTTCTCATTCTTATCAACAAGTATTACACTCTTATGAAGGAAACTGAGCTATATGTCATTGCTATTGGTGAGTGTGGAATATTCTATCTTTTGTTGGTGCTGACACCAAGCAGTCATGTGTCCTGACAAGAAGCTCAAATGGTTCAAGGATCATGGTCACACAGCTGCACAAATCCAAGATATCAAGAAGACGGTTCTCACTCATTGGAATGAGTCATATAAGGGAGATGAGGAAGTTTTACCTCCTGCCCCTGCAGTGCCCCGGAGAGGCAAGGTGAGTTTTGAATTTGGTGGATGAATTTGAGGGATTGTGATTGATTTGCAGGCAAAATCAAAATGGGTTGTCCCAACTGAATCTGACAATAATCAAAATACTGACACCATTCTTACCTACTTGGCTGATCCAGTCATCAAATCCTCTGCTGTCAAGGAGGCTGGAGGATATATGAAATACTGGAATTGAGCAACTGAGCATTGACCTCGTGTAGGAAAGATGGGACTTGATTTTTGTTCAGCACCAGGTCAGTATAAATTGTATTAATTTGTGCACCTACTCAGACATTATGTATAATAGCTTCATCAGTTGACGCTGAACGTGCATTTTCAGTTGGAAGACTTGAGATCAACCATCTCCAGCATAGCACCAGCCCACAGACATTCAAAGCTCAGGTTGCAGTTGGGTCATGGGCCAAAATCCCACTTTATCCAGGACTTTCAGAGACCATCAAGATCATTGAGAAGCAAATGAGGGGTGAGCAGGTGGAACATGAGACAGAGGAGAATGATGATGAGACTGATGAGATTGATGAAGAAGATGAGTTCTGGTCATGATAAACTAAGTTGTACAGGTCTCAACAGTGCTTATGATGTATTTTATAAATTGTAAACACCCAATTGAATGAGTTGCACTGTTCTTGCCAACAGCTTGTTTAAATCCATATTTATCACATGTTACATCATTCATATGGTCTACAGTTAGGTTATGGCACAGGTACTCCCACAGGTATCAAAACCTCTACCCATACCCGTCAACCTGCAGGTTGTTACACAGCAGGTACAGCAGGTTGCCATGGGTATATCAACTCTGGGTGCTCGCAGTAAGAACAAAACTATTTATACTAAATTCATAGCTATGTAATACAGAGCAGGAGACAAGGGGGCAGCAGGATGGGATATGTGGGTGGAACAAGATGGGATATGGTGGCATCTTGCACTTGAAGCGAGGGAGGGGCAGAACAAGGGAGTGGGCGGTGGGAAACAACCTCGTCTCACGCTTGGAGCGAGCGAGTGGTGGGACGAGGGGCCAGCAGGACAGGGTAGTGGGTGGAACAGGATGGAATATGGTGCCGTCTCGCACTTGGAGCGAGGGAGGGGTGGAACGAGGGAGTGGGCGGTGGGAAACAACTTCGTCTCGCGCTTGGAGTGAGCAAGTGGCAGGACTGGGTGGAACACCGGGGCAGGGAGTAAGTGGAGGGTGGAACAGGATGGAATATGGTGCCGTCTCGCACTTGGAGCGAGGGAGGGGCGGAACGAGGGAGTGGGCAGTGGGAAACAACCTCGTCTCGTGCTTGGAGCGAGCGAGTGGTGGGACGAGGGGCCAGCAGGACAGGGTAGTGGGTGGAACAGGATGGGATATGGTGCCATCTCACACTTGGAGCGAGGGAGGGGCGGAACGAGGGAGTGGGTGGTGGGAAACAACTTCAACTCATGCTTGGAGCAAGCGAGTGATGGGACGAGGGGCCAGCAGGACAGGGTAGTGGGTGGAACAGAACAGGGCAATGGGATATGGTGCTATCTCGCACTTGGAGCGAGGGAGAGGTGGAACGAGGGAGTGGGTGGTGGGAAACAACTTCGTCTCGCGCTTGGAGCGAGCAAGTGGCAGGACTGGGTGGAACACCGGGGCAGGGAGTGAGTGGAGGGTTGCAATGTTCCTGATGGAAAATGTTAGTAAAGAACGGCCCCAGGCAGTTCAGACGAGCCATGTATGTGAGGGGCAGTGGTTGTGACGTGGCAGCCGTCCCAAATGAAACAACGAAGAACTACCCCCACCTCGCGTTTGCAAGCGAGAGGGGGCGGCAGTCGTGACAAAGCGGCTGTTCCGAGTGAGACAAGCAAAACCCCCACCTCACATTTGTGAGTGAGGGGAGGTGGTGGTTGTGACGTAGCAGCCATCTCGAGCGAGACCAACTGAGAACCACCCCACCTCGCGAGCGAAGGGAGGTGGAGGTCGTGACATAGCGGCCAGCCCAAGCGAAATGAGCAGGGAACCACCCCCACCTCGCGTTGCGAGCGAGGGGAGGTGGTCGTGACATGATGTACCGAACCGTCAGTAGTATGTGTACATACTACAAACATATGTAAATAATGCGTCCACAATCAACGAGGACACGACGATTAGGTGCCCACAAGGCCAAATGGCCCGTGCACATCCACAGGGTATATAAACCCTCCCATTACTTCCATTTGAGCTGCATTTGCCCCACTTATTTACTTTTTATTTTACATGGATTAGTAGTTATTAGTTACAGCCTTTTGAGCTGTTGCCCCTCTTAGTGACGGGTAGCCATGGGTTACAGGTGATGGATCTGTGCTATAGCCTATCTACAGTAGCTACAGTAATTTTTGAGGCCATCGACGAAGTCCACGTTTGTGTGAATGCCATGGATGGACCACGGATTGTATCTGTATCCATGAATTTGGATGTGTCATTCGTGGATATTTACCCGGATGGGCCCGGATGCATCCATGGTAGGCCCTAGAACTTCAAGCTGGGCATGTTCTTGCACCATTTCTTCTTTTGGCTTCGCTAGTAACATGGCCAACTCTTCACATAACACATAATGTGGGATAGTGAAGCAAAGAGATCTCCAAGGTGCAACATGTAACAAATGGCCATGAAGAGCGTTGTGACTCTATTTTGTTGGCAGGTAAAATTAAATATTTTTTTCGCTGCAACTTGAAGGGGTTAGTCATAGTAGACTCAGACTTGGACAGGTTAACTATTTTGGGTCTCCTAAAGAGTTTTTTCTCCTGTAATGCTCAAATTTTGGTCATGAAGAGGTGAAGAGATTGATTTTTTTTGGTAACATGTAACATTTGACAAAGAGCTGGCCATGTTAGTAGTACAGTACTAGAAAGCACACCAATAAAACATGAGGGCCAATTCAGAGGAGGAAGGTTACAAAAACTCGAAGTCAAAAGTCCATACTACTAGCGGTGGGAGTAAGTTGTGATCACTGGCATGACTCAGATGTTGGATGGCACCGGTGTCCACTGTGAAGAAATAATTTGTTAAGATGTGCTTAACTTGAACTGAGTTATTCAAGTTCTTACCAGTAGAAACCATTCTGAGTCAAGGTGACGCTCGCATCACCTTGCAATTGATTCACTCTCAGAATGTTGCCAAAATGCTAAATGTCTGGCCCTATAGTAGGGCGCACTAGCTGATCCATTGAAGCTATTCAAAGATGTGGTGCAACGTTTAGCAGAAATACTAGGTGTGAAAGACAGCAGCCAGTGCAGCTACTTTTATATATGAAGTCAGGAGACTTGCTCAACAAAGCTCATGCATCCAGCTGGTTAACTGCCCAGGTAGGCAGTTGTCCAAGGCTCTCAGATATATACTACCATAAGACGTAAAACTAGCCAATCATGTGATTTTTGCTAATACATCACATGACATGTGCTTGCACCAAAAGTCACACAACTACCAGAATACAAATATATCCAAACATTCATCAAATGGCTCTACAATAAGGTTTGGCTTATGTAAGCATAATTTTCTGGCCTCAAATGTAATTATTATATAAAATTGATGGTTGGCTTGGCATGGCATGACATACTATGCTTAAAATAGAAGGTGGCAGCCCAATGAGGCAATATATGGACTTCAACAAAATTTTGCAAAGCTCTCTATTTGCATTATTTGCATGTGTTATTCTCAGTAAATGGGAGGTTTTGGATCATGTGATTATAAGATTCTTAATGCCAAGAAAATTGTGGGTTCAACCACATCATTTTTTCCAAAAAAGGAAATTTGAGATTTTGCAAACTCCCCTGTAAGTATTGTTTACATATGTTATTCTCAATAAGGAAGCCAGTTCTGATGATACTTGTTTATAGATGTTTTGATGCCAAGACAAATCTGAATTCAACCATATGATTTTTTCCCAAAAAGGAAATGGTCACATGACTTCAGGAAAAGTCATGTGATAAATATACAACCATCACATGACTTGCTAGTTCTATGTCTTATAGTGGTATATGTCTAAGAGCCTTGGGCAACTGCCTATCTGGGCAGTTAACCAGCTGGATGCATGAGCTTTGTTGGGCAAGTGCCCTTAAGTGATGAATAAGTGTAGCTGCTACAGGTGGTATTTGAGGCTGAAATGTTTGTCCATTTTATGAATCATGTACTCTAACAAGGCTGTGTTGGCCATGGCCCGCCTCTGCATGAGCACCTCACACAAATGTTCCACTGTCTCGGCATCGGCACGGGAGGTTGTTGAACCAAGGGTGGCATTCATGAGATTTGAGTCAAGGGCATTTTGAAGCTGAATATAACATTGGTAGGCAAGCGGCTGAGGTACTCTCATCTTGATTACCCATCAGGTGTAGACTTTAAAGAGCTGGTGGACAGTCTGCCTTCAAGTTGATAAATATGGAGAGGTGATAAGGACACACAGATCAGAGTGGAACTAACAGCACCTGAGGGGGGAGACATGTGAGCGGATCAGTGAAATCAGCTGGGAAGGACATGAGGATATGGATCACTAAGATATGCAGGGTAGAATATGTGAAGTGGATGACGACTTTGCCAGGTGGCACCCAGGCCCACTCAGCCTGGGTATCCGAGTCATGGATCAGTGCCAGTGGATCATCTGAAGAGAATAGCCCTGTCTGCCAGATATAACCCTGACTACCAGCCTGCTGAACAAATTGGTCAATTGACTTCCTCCACTGTATATTATGGCATAAGTAAGTACAGCAAAAAGGGCAGAACCAGGGTGCACACCTCCTCCTCTGGTAAGACCGCATGGACAAGGGTGTTGAAGCCCACCAAAATTTGATCCCCATTGAAAAGCTGGGTTGGGAGGGGCAGAGACAGGTGAGCAAACAAATCAAATACTTCTTGCGTCACAGATGCAATCATGTTAAGGATTGTATCCCTTCTTGGGCCTACCTGTGGAAGGTAGTAGGACACTGCTTGTCACATGTGATAGAAGATATATGATCTCACCTGAGCCTGCTCAGCCTCACTGACCAAACTGCGGTACTCCCCATCCTGTGAAGTGTACAAGAGTTGTAAAGGGGTAGTTTTGTGAAGGTGGTCCTCCAAAAGTTCATGAAAGAGGAAATGGTCAAGAGGGTGTGTGGCAGAGAAATCGGGCGGGTCAGTGGTGAGAGGCTTTGGCTGGGGTGAAGCATGAGGGGGGTCCATGAGTATAATAGAATTGGGATTTCGAGTCTGCGGAGGTAGTATGGGATCAACAGAGGCACTTGGATAAATAGCTGTCTGTTTGTCTGGGTCCTGAAGAAGTACATTGTCCTGAAAAATCACTTCAGGCAACCCCCCCTGACCCCCTCCTTAGGGTAGATTGTCACACCAAGAAAGACTATTCTAAGAGCCCGTTCGGATGCACATTTGGCTGTAGGCAAACGCACAGACCCACGGATTCTTCCAACTGAGCGCTCGTCTGGCTTTCAAAATTCAAGAACCTTGTCTCGTTGAATGCCATGACAGAACGGCAGGCTGGTGCAACCTATGTTCAGCTGGCGACTCACTACGTCTCTTGGGCTACACTTTTTCATATCAAGTGTCTCCTAATGCCACCCAAGACATCCAAGACAGACCGTGCAGCATGGACAGAGGAGGAGACCATGGCCCTTGTAGATTATCTCCATGCTCATCGAGCGAAGACCGAGGGTGGTGGCTTCACAGATACGATCTTCACTGGTGCTGTTGACCATATTGCTCCTCTCCATAAGAAAGGTCCTATCAAGAATGCAAAAATGATCACACAGAGATATACAACGGTGAGCGAAATATTGCTGCAATTGCATCAAGCTAATCACAACTAGATCAAAGAGCAGTGGAGAATTATCAACACCTATCGAAACAGATCAGGAGTCTCATGGGATAACGATCGTGGTGGATTCTTTGGATCGTCGTCAGAAGATGTAGCACAGTTCAAGGATTATATGGCAAGTCTCCAAATGAAGGTACATCACTCTAAGTCATGTCACAACATATAATCCCTTCATCTCCCACACAGAAACATGCCGCTCTCAAGGCGATTGACCACAAGACCTGGCCCTATCTCGAGAAGATGGATGACATTATGCCCACATCCACAGCTACTGGCCGATTCGCCCATGATGGTGTCGATGGTGACGATGGCGGCGATGGGGGTGAGAAATCAGATGACGAATCTAATCCTACTTTTGCAGGCCAGGGTCCATCAAACATGCTATTTCCACCTTCGCTCATCGCCCCTTTTGCTGTGTTGTCACAATCGGGGCTTTATGCGATGTCACCCTTGCTCTCGAACCCACCAACCACACCTGCTTTGCCATCATTTCCAGCTTCTTTATCTGGGTCACTATCGTTGTCAGCACATCCAACTTCGTCAAGGCCACCCCCTTTGTCATCAGTCACTCCCTGGTCTCCATCACCTATATCTCTATCATTATCATTCCCCCCCCCACTATTGTCACCAGTCCCCCCTGCAGCTTCATCATTATCAGTCCCCCGTTCATCTTCATCGGCAGCTTCATCATCAGTGGCAGCTCCTCCTTCGTCCTCATCGATTTCTCCCCTACCCTTGTCAATGGGGCCCCACATTACACTAGCTCCATCATCATCAAGTGCTGCCCCATCCATCCGATCCTCGGTATCCTCTGGTAAACGAAAGCAATCTGCACTCGGGGATGCTGACAATGAAGGTTCGCTAAAGCGTCGTGGGCCTAGATCTAAAGCAGCTGCTACATCGGCCATTTTGTCAAGTGATGCTGCTCTTCTAACAGGGTTCCATGGTTCGATGAACCATTTCTCTGATGTAATCCACGCAAATAACGAGAACCAGCCTCAATCCCTTATCAGAGATGCAGTGTCGAAGCTTATGGGGACCTGGGGTCAGGATGACAGGTTTACGCATGGAGAGAAAGTCGTACTTATGAAGCTGTTTCGCAAAGATGTCAGCATGGCCACGATGTATGCTATGTCTACGGAGAGTCGGCTGCGTCGTGACTGGGTGATGAGCGAGCTTGAGGCTTACAGGGATGAGATTGCTAAATTTGACCAGTATGATGTTTCTATGATCTAGTTGTCTGTATATCATGTCTCATGTTGTGTACTACTACATATGTATGTACTACATGTCGAATGCCACATCATCGAAGTTGTCCTCATTATCTTCTTCATCATCTTCATCGAGAAAGTTATCTGCCCCATAATGACCATCATCATCATCATCTTCTTTATCATTTCCACCATTCTGTTCACGTTCTTCCAGAATTTGTTGATAGCTCTCCCACATGGCTTGTGCAATTGCATCACGACGAGCTTTAACATCATCTGGCACATTGCCCTCATTATATTCCATCTGTTGCACTCCACTATCACCAGCGTTAGATGTGAAATTGGAATGTTCTGGATCTTGTCCTGGCAATTGACCTTCATTGGAATCATGGACCTGGATAAAGTTATGGATTGCACAAAGAGCTGAGGGAATTCGAGCTTGAATCTTGATAGAATATTCAGGAGCTAGAAGCAGGATGCAAAAACGCCGTTTAACAACTCCAAAGATACACTCGATTACATTCCGTGCCTGGGTGTGTTGTAAATTGAAGAGTTCTTCCTTATTTGCAGGGCTATAAAAGTAAATTTATCAGTACATCCATTCATTAGGATAAATCTTCCTACCGCAGATTGGCTCGTCGATGTTCAGCCAAGTGATAGCGAACTCCTCGATATGGCACAAGTAATTCTTTACAATGTGGAAAACCTGCATCTGCTAATAGAAAGCATCCATCAGGTATATGAAGCCGGTGAGCATTTGCCCAGAGGCGAGCATCAGATGCTGAGCCCTCCCAACCAGTCAATGCAAATGTAAAAAGCAGCTTGAATGAACAACAAAATAGGCAATTCTGTGATAAGAAGCCTTTTCTGTTGCGACATGCTGCTCGCATAGAAGATGGACAAGCAAGATGGATATGACTTCCATCAATTGCACCAAGACAACCTTTGAAAAATGGCCAAAGCTTTGAAGTGTCTCGGAGATAAGAGGGTGGTGGATCAGAAGCTGTTGGTTGGTGGACATATTTTGGATAAAATGGAGGAGATGAAAAGATGTGGACCATCTTCCGAAAGTATCTGAACATATACCAAACTCAATTTCCAACATAGCTTGTTACATGGCCACTACTCACTTGGAAATGGTTTCATTTGATCTCTGGAATCTCTCCCCAACATGTCTTATTGTCAGTCCTGTTACAGCCATATACAGAAAGATAGCCAGCTGCTCCTCCAAAGTCACAAATTTTGAATTGCTGTGTCCCATCTCTTGCAATGTAGAAGTCAATGCCCTGAAGACAAATTCATGCACCCCCAGCTCTGTACGGATACGCTCAGGATGGCCATAGAGCAGCTCCTGAACCCAGCCTTCACCAGATAGGATGGATGTGTGATATGGTTGTCGGACTCTGTGCATAGTGCGGAAGATCCTCTTGATTGTTGGAAAGACAACATAGACAAGGATATTGATAATCTGTATGATTCCCTGTTGAAACATGCTGCATAGGATGGAAAGAACAAGTAGGAAGTGTTGAGTGTTTGTACTGATCTCAATCCTTATCATGATCAATCGGTTTCCCATGTTGCCGCAATGCCGTTTCAAATTCCGCTCTGTCATGGGAAAAAAGTGCGATGCGCACAAGGCCCAAAAGATGCACCTGAACAGGCTCTAAGTAGGCCTAAGACCAGGGGTTAGTTCCAAGCTCCATGGTCCTTCCCATGCTTAGGTCTGGACATCCCATTGGGGAAGCCCAAAAGACAGTTTGGTCCAGCCCACATAAGTGTATCTGGACCACATATACCTTGGGAAGGTCCAACTGCACGCTTATGTGCCGTCTTGCAACGACTGCCAATGGAACAAAAGCTGCACAGCAAAACCAGCTGGGCCACTGATGGGTCCCTACACCGCCTGGCTGCGGAAAACATGATATTGAGTAATTTCAGTATCATAACCTTTTAACATTCCTTCAACATCCCCTGCCTCACTGTCTTCAACGCCTGCCACCTCTTTCTGCGACTTTGCGACCAGGTCGCATCATAGTCCATGGCAGCGGGCCGTTGCATCAACAATCCGATCAAACGCCCCACTACTCCACTTGGTCCTTAGCGGTTGGTAGTACCGAAAGCAGTGTCTACATGGGGGTCGCATACTCGGGGTAGCAAGGGAAGACAGTGTCTAGTTTCGTTTTATTCATTATATTCCTTTTATATTATTTCAGCTTTATTACTTTCTATTTCTCTGACTTCTATAAAAGCCCATTGTACATACCACAATAAAACAGTTCAGTCCCCCCCCTTTCGACCACAGTTCAGTACTAGTTCAGAGTAAACAGCTCAAAGAAAGCCTTCGACACTATCACCCATTACGACTTTGCCCCTTTTGCGACTGCTGCAATCCGCACAGCACCAACATCCTCGTTACAGAATGGTCGACCCGACGACCCAGCTCCGTATTATAACCCGTCGAACTTGATCGCACATCCCCAGTCCTATCACGCTAACTACGCTAATCACCTACACCCCCAAATAGAACTGGTCACACTTACGCGTCACACGTCGTGCACCTCCGTTGAAGGGAGTAACCGAGACCCTTTGAGCTAACAACCCCCTCGATCAATCAGTTTGTTGTTTTTCCCCACCAGTGGGAGCAGCAAATGACCATCATTTCTGGAACCCACCGCGAGGGAGGATTTCAAATATTTCATCGGACCTGCCTTCGACAAACAACGAAGAAAGCGCATCAACCCTCACACCGTCAGAACTCCGTCAGCAGTTTACAGCAGCATATGAAGCCCGCTTCACAAGGAACAACCTCGCACCAAGCACAGTATTTGACAACTTATTCACCACGGCTCCCCGACTCAGATCAGCAGCCTCGACTCCGCTCCCAACGACCCCAGTAGCCTCGACCAATCCACTCTCAACGAATCTGCTAACAACAAACCTGCTACCAACAATGGCAACCATGCCGGCTAGAGAACATTCGACCGCACCGAAGTTTTCCCCTACTCAACCACGTGAGCTAAGACATCATTTTCAGGAGTTAAAAGCCCTCCTAGACAGTTGCCAAATCACCAATGATACAGAGAAGAAGTTTCAGGTGTGTAGGTACTTGGACATCGACACCACCAAGTTCTGGCAATCAATCCCATCCTATCGTGCACCTTCGACCTATGACGCGTGGAAGATAGCATTGCAGAAATTATACCCCAGATCCGATGATGACAGAAGATGGTCGATGACTGACATGGATAAGTTAGTTGGGGAAAGATCGCGACTGGGGATCCACACCATCGACGATTTGGCAGCGTACTATTGCGCTTTCTACACCATTACGTCGCACCTCGTCACAAAGAACAGGTTATCAGAAACCGAGCAGTCGTGCGCCTTCATCCGAGGTTTCCAAGCCGAGTTATGGGCAAGAGTAGGAAGGTGATTAGAGATAAAGTACCCTGACCATCATGCAAACGATGCTCACTCCCTTGATGAAGTATACCAGGCCGTGTCCCACATATTGCAGGGGACATCGCCAATGGCCCTACCACAACACCCAACTTTGACGCCTCAAATGGAACCTGAGTTGCAGGTCAAAAACAAAGACATATTGGCAATATTAGGGAAGCTAGCCCTGACGATCCAGGCACTAGTAAATATGCAGGTTAATGGAGGAGCTACGAGTGCTGCGACACTACCTCCGATGCATACAAACAACTACAACAATTTGTCGGGACAAGCATGTAACTTCTGTGGTCAGCTAGATCATTTCATGAGCACTTGCCTGCTCATTATCGTTTACATAAACACCGGAAAATGTCGCAAGAACCACAAAGGCAAACTTGTGCTCCCATCAGGCACATGGATGCCGAGGAGTATTATAGGTCGCACCTTCCAAGAGCGGTTCGATGAGTATTACTGTCAGAACCTGAACCAACTCGCAGGCACCCATATCACCTCCAATACCAATGCGACCAATACCAACATCATAACTGATGCGACATCCATGCTCTATGGATGTACGCTGGCTGCAACTCGCAACCCTCTACCGGCCTCTTCGGGTGTCGAGATTAATGCATTGCGACTAACGGTGCAGGAATGTATCGATGCACTCGAGAAGGAACTATTCATGCTTAAAGGATTACAGGTATTCGATGGGGTGGAAATTGTGCAACGAAAGGAGAAAGGAAAGGAAAGGGAGCAGAATAATGCAGCAGCATCTACATCAGGAACAACAGATACCCCCGATGCAATACCAACACTTCCAGCAACGGAGCCCATAGCTAAGCCACCTATACACCCATTCGCTAATATCCCAGAAGCACAGTATGCGCCGCCCACTATGAGAAACTTTGCAGTGCCCTTCGATAAAACCAAAGTTGCAAAGGATCAGGAACCTGCCTATCGCACTCAAGCACCAGCCCAGAATGCGAAAATCACAGAGGACGTCTACTCACAATCGGTCAAAGCTCCATTCATCACCCTATCCACCGAAGAACTACTAGCTCTCTCGCCTGACTACCGACAGAAGGTTCGCGATTCCATAACACTGAAGCGCATAGCCACCGACGGCGTCGCAGAGGCCCCCAGTATCTCAACTCATTTACAAGAAGAAGCCAGGTTACCCTTCATTGACGACGTCACAGAATTGGCCCCGTCAGACCCGCGATCAACCATTCCACCCACCTCCATGGCAGGAAGAGAGGCATATGTCATCCCCAATGTTTACGAAACTTACTTGAGTAATCTAGCCCTGGGTGAACATGTGGAGGAACTGACGGTCGCAAAAGAGTCGCAGGCGATTCGATCAGTCATGATGATGGTCGACCACCAGGAACAGGTCGAAACAATCTTAGATGGCGGCTCGCAGATTATTGCTATGTCGGACAGTGTTTGCCATGAACTAGGCCTTAGCTACAACCCTACCATTTGACTCAACATGCAGTCCGCCAACGGAACAATTGACAAGTCACTAGGACTATCGCGAAACGTGTCTTGTGGCCTTGGTGCAATCACCTTATATTTGCAAATTCATGTTGTTTGCAACCCGGCATACAATATTTTGATGGGACGCCTCTTCGACGCCCTGACAGAGAGCAATATCAAGAACTTCGCAAATGAGGATCAAATAATCACCATCAACGACCTGAACTCAAATCGGGTCTTGACCATACCCACCATTCCCAGAGGTTTAGCACGACACAGGATCAAACAGCGGAGACAAGCAAAGGAAAATGTAAATTTTCGCATACTTTCGAGGAACTGATCAGAGATCAGGGAGAAATCGCACTAACAATTGAATTCGACACGCACGACAACACAGCAACGGTACTATCATATGCCCCTATTCGACCATCTGATTCATCGGACTTATATTTCCCAACACTATCTCGTCTTTTTCTCTCCGCCTCTAAGTTAACTCCGTTTCTTCTATCTGGGACAGGTTCCCAAGTTTCTCCGACTGCAATCAGTAAATTTGCGTTTGTCCCCATTCATTCAACCTCTGTACTAACACCATCCGACGACCCCGAAATTGCTACGTTCGAAGGGATTATCACCAGGCGAGGCATAGTCGCCAAGAAAAAGTACAAGCCAGTAGTGCAGAAAATCAAATCCGTGATAGCCAAATTACCAGAGCGATTCCGCATTGTTCGCAACATACTTGGAGACCCACTCCAAGACATACCTCCACTAAACCCAAGCCCACCACCATTCCAACCCCGAGGACGATATACAGCCTTGCGACAAGAGGTGGTAGATAAAAACCACCAAGATTTCTTATGGCCTGTTGAGCGCACGCTAATGCATGACTTTATATGTAACCAGAATCAGGCATTCACATGGGACGACACTGAATGAGGTCGATTTTGATCCGACTTCTTCCCACCAATCGACATTCCAGTAATCCCGCATATACCATTCATCGAGTGCAACATACCAATACCACCTGGCATTTACGAAGAGGTTTGCGCAATAATACGCAAGAAACTCGACTCAGGAGTATACAAACGGTCCAACTCCACCTATCGGTCGCACTGGTTTTGCGTATTGAAGAAAGATCGCAAGGCACTTCGTCTAGTCCACAGTCTCGAGCCACTTAACCGGATCACCATCAGGCATTCAGGTGTACCCCCAATCCCCGACCACCTTGCGGAACAGTTCGCTGGTTGCATGTGTGATGCGATGCTCGATCTATATGTTGGTTATGATGAACAACTGATTGCAGAGTCATCACGAGACTATACCACATTTCAGACACCCTATGGCGCACTTCGCCTCGTCACCCTTCCTATGGGCTGGACCAACTCAGTCCCTATATTCCACGATGATGTTACCTTTATCCTTCAAGAGGAAACTCCAAAATTCACCATACCATACATCGACGACATACCAGTTAAAGGACTGGAATCGCGATATGAAACCACAGATGGGTTTTACGAAACGATCCCTGAAAACCCCAATATCCGACAATTTGTCTGGGAGCATATGACAAACTTGAATCACATCGTACAACGCATGAAGTACAGCGGAGGAACGTTTTCAGGAACAAAGTTAGCCATTTGTGTTCCAAAGATTACAGTTATTGGGCATTGCTGCACTTACGAAGGGAGAGTTGCAGGTGATAACAAAGTTGCCGCCATCAAGAACTGGGGGCCTTGTAATACCCTCACAGAAGTTTGCACGTTCTTAGGAACCATAGGGGTCTTGCGTATGTTCATTCGCAATTTTACGCGACGAACTCACCATCTTGTTAAGCTTACTCGAAAAGGAGCGCCATTCGAGTTCGGTGTGGATCAGATATCCGCTCAGCAAGATCTAAAGGACGCACTATTATCCGCACCTGCACTCCGACCGATCAACTATGTGTCCGACTCACCAGTCATTCTCACAGTCGACACGTCGCATATCGCAGTCGGGTTCTACCTGTGTCAATGCTCGGAAGATAACCCAAAAATTTGTCACTATAACCGATTCAGCTCGATCCTGCTCAATGACCGGGAAGCCAGGTTTTCGCAACCAAAGCTGGAGATTTATGGACTATTCCGAGCCCTTTGCTCGTTGCGGCTATGGGTCATAGGCATCCGTAACCTCGTAGTTGAGACGGATGCATGCTATATCAAAGGCATGCTAGCAAACCCTGATATACAACCCTCGGCGAGTATCAATCACTGGATCGTGTCTATCTTAATGTTCCACTTCACCCTAGTCCATGTCAAAGGAACCCTCCACGGCCCCGATGGTCTTTCGCGTTGACCAAAACAGCCAGAAGACCCACTCGACATAGATAATGAAGATGAATTTGATGATTGGATTGATCGCATCCATGGCTTCATGCACCTCATCCATGATCCACAGCCTCAACCCTCCCTCCTGACCATTCAGACATTAGTATCGACCTTCGCTACCACTCAGATCTCAAGTGAAGAGGAGGAGGATGATAGCTATCATCAAGTCCCACAATCAGAAAACGCGAAATCCGATGATCTGAAGCTCACCACCATGCGACAATGGCATCGCGATCTCCATCGACCACCTTCCCTCACCGATAAGCAATATGCTACCTTCATCTGTTATGCGACTGAGTTCTTTCCAGACCAAGACAGATTATGGCGGAAAGACTCACATGGCGCGCACAAGCTGGTGCTCCACCCCAAGCGATGACTATATGTCCTCCGGCATATACATGACAACATTGGACATCATCGTTTCTATGTGACTCGTGCGACGCTACTACAGCGATTCTGGTGGCCGCACCTCCAAGCCGACCTAGTATGGTTCATTTGCAGCTGTCACATTTGCCAGATACATCAAACCCGCAAAGTCCGCATACCACCAATCGTCACACCGCCAGCCCCGCTATTCGCAAAGATCTACATCGATACAATGCACATGCCTCTCTCATCAGGCTTTCGCTATGTGGTCCAAGGGAGATGTTCGCTCATTCAGTACCCAGAGTGGTGCATGCTGCATGAAGAGAACTCTACTGTGATTGGCAACTGGATCTATCAAGACATTATATGCAGGTGGGGCGCACTCAGGGAAATAGTTACAGATAACGGTGCCATCTTCGTCAAAGCCATGAATCACTTGTTGAAGAAGTACAAAATCAACTACATCCACATCAGTGGCTACAATTCGAAGGCCAACGGACTGGTCGAACATTCGCACTTCGATGTCCGACAAGCGATGTTCAAAGCCGCAGACAGCATAGAGTCACGATGGTCGCAAGTCACACACTCGGTGTTTTGGGCAGAGCGAGTCACGGTTCACAGAAGGATGGGTTGCTCACCATACTTTGCTGCAACAGGCACTCATCCCTTGATCCCCCTTGATATCACAGAAGCAACATATCTACAGCCACCACCACACTCAATCCTCTCCAGTACTGACCTCATTGTGCGACGTGCAATCACACTCCAACGATGAGAGAAAGACCTTGCGCACCTAAATTCAACAGTTTATGCTGCTCAAAAAGAAGCCGCAAGACTCTTCGAGAAGAAACATGCAAGAACCATACATGACTTCAACTTTCAGTGAGGCGCACTAGTTCTAATGCGCAACACCCACATCGAATACAACCTCAATCGCAAAATGAGGCTGTGCTACCTCGGACCCCTCATAGTTGTATCCAGGAATCGAGGAGGGGCTTACATCATCGCTGAGCTCAATGGCTCCATTTTTGATCACCCTGTCACAGCATTCAGACTTATTTCTTATTTCCCCAGAAGTCACATTTCGATACCCAATAAATTACTCGATATTGACAAACAGCAACTCAGTGAATTGGAGCAGTCGCAATCACCGGACGATCATGAAGAGGACACACCACAAGACAAAGGGTGCGACATGGACAATGAAGACTAAACTGTACATTCCTTTATATTTACTTACTTTCGCAACTTTCTTTCTTTCTTTTCTTACGTTGCGCTACAAACATGTAACTTCACCTTCACGATCTTTATCTTTCTTTAAGTCGTGATGTCGTCTCCTTGATGATTGCGCAACCCCAAGGGGTTTCCAGCCATGATGATTTACTGAGCCTTCCCCTTTCTTTTAATTCTTCTGTTTGACTTTACTTTTCTTTGGAGTTACACTTATAGTTCGGACTTCGTTCTCATCGCACATTTCCAAAGACCAATGAACAAAAACAAATAATTCAAAAAAAACAAAACAAAAAGAAGAATACACAATCAAAGAAAACACATGAGCAGGGCGACAAAGAAAAAAAGCTGTACTTTACACTCCCCCCCCTAGTCCGAGCGGACTCCGAGCTGTCTGAGTAAAGTCCGAG
>QFEU01000438.1:0-22382 GCA_003316345.1 Tricholoma terreum | reverse complement strand
ATAATCGGAAAGGGATTTTACGCACCACTTTTCCATGCCATCAGGGCCAGGAGAGGGTCTTGCATTACCTTTTCTTATTAGTGCACGATAGTCCGTCACGCTCGCTTTCCTGGGCCATTGAAACGGGTTGGCTGTGACACGATTGTGTATCTCGCTAACAGATTTTGTCAGGAGCCATGGTTTATCCATGTCCGGTACTGGTTGACGTCCGTAGAGTTTTTCCCAATATTGCCGTGTTTCTTCCTTAACTTGGTCAGGGCTAGTCAGTAGCTTGCCAGTTCCGTCAATAGTGTTGATAGACATCGGTAAGGGAACAAACTCAGCAGCTTGAACTAATCGTTTGGTCGATCCACTGGAGAGTGCTTGGGATATGTGGTACACGTCGTATCTTTTGGCTCGTGTATATACCTCGTTGGATCGTTCCTTATAAAGATCCTTGTTAATAGCTTTGCGTTTGGCAATGAGGAAGGAGCGTAGGGTGATGTGGATGTTAGTATTCAGGGAGTGTTCTGTGGATAGGAGGGTGTGAGTTTGTCTGGCAGCGTATGACGCAGGATGAGTGGGGTTGGTATCGAGCCTTAGGGCACCACCAATAGCACGGGAACGGGCTTGTAATTGTTGGATTAGGGGGTTTGTCACAATCTTGTGGACATCGCGTTTTTTCCTCTCTATTCTGCCAAAAACCTCCACCACGGTGTCATTAATTATTTTTGTAAGTTCTTCGTATAGATGATTAAAGGAGGCCTGGTCAGTGGCGAGCCGATCATGTAGGCCGGCACATTTGATCTTGATGTCCGTCTCATCACGGTACACTTGAAAGAGATGTTTGTCCTTGGTGTTGGGGAATTTGATACGAGGATTGTTGAGAACAGGAGTGGGTATGTCATGTAGGCATCGAGCTGAGTTCCTATTGGGAGGTTTGAGGATGAGGCGCCCAATAACGGCTCTGTGATCAGTCATAGGCACATAGTCATGATGCCCGTCAGCGACTTGTATCTCAGAGTCGAGGAAGCAGCCAGAGGAGGTGACAATACGGTCAATGATGCTGCCCCCGTCGGTGGATGAGCGGGGTTTACATGTCCAGCCAGTAAATCGGGAGTGTTCGGGACACGCAGACCATAGATCAAAGCCCTTGGATTGTCGTAAGAAATTGTTGAAGTGAGTGCGTGCGTCAGTGCCTCCAGATTTCCGCTCTGCTTGAGTGACAGTGGCGTTTAGATCACCAAGTAGTGTCCAGGCGTTTGGGGCGCTCGTGCAGAGTTTGGAGGCCTCAATCCAGAAGGCAGCTGTCTCTGTAGTATCATCAACATCCCAGGGAGCGTAGACGGCAATGATACGATGAATAAAGCCATGTCCTGAGTCAAGCGGGATGACGATATCGACCGCAACCAGTCTTCCGATGAGAGCTGGGTGGTTAATGGGCACTCGTTGAGAAACCGTGATACCTTTTTTGACACCGAGAATAGTCCCCCATTTGTATAGGTGATGGCCTTTAACGGGAGTGCCTCGTTCTTCAAAGAATTGATAGTCGTTGTAGGACATCTTGGAGGAGCCTGAGGAATTAGTTTTAGTTTCAGTAATCACGACAATATCAGGGTTTCTATGGGATATAGCTCTGTTGGTCGCATCAATCTTCATGGGGTGGACAAAACCATTTGTGTTGAGGGCAAATAAGGACAACGATCCTGCAGATGTTGCAGTTGCGGCAGCGCTATTTATGGAGCATAGTAAGATCAGTACGATAAAAATGTAGATGACGAGGGTTGGTAATTTCTTTGGGGCAAGGCTACAGCATAACATTTGTCTAGATAACGTCTCAGTAATGATAACACGGCCCGTCTGATCAATCCGTCCCAGCTTGTCACACGTGTTCACAGTAACCCAACTAACAGCGATTAAGGGCCTTGAGCCAACGATGTAGCGTTGACCTTGATCAGTGCAGGCCATGGTTAAAGTTGGAGCATCAGTTACACGGGGTGGGCGTACTGTAGTTTCAGAGGCATCATTGATCACATCCATATCAATCTCGAGATCGCCTCCAGTCTGAGTGACAAGTGCATTTCTGGAAGTGCTCCGAGTCACGGTGCCACGCTCTCTTGGCTTAGGGCGTTTAGCCGGGGTTTCTTGTGGGTGACCTTGTTGACTATGCTTGGTGGCCTTAGTGAGCTTCATGGTGGGAGTAGGGTTGGTCACTGCAGTGAAAACAAAGTTGGGCGACGGAGGGTCAGTGGGGAGAGCAGGAAGGGAGTTGTGTACAGTGATATGGGGCGTTTGAGGAGGGGTCTGAGCAGGGGGAGTCGGGACGATGGTTCCGGGAGCAGGGCCGATAAGGCTCAAGGTGACGTCACAGGCCTTAGCCAGTCGTTGAGTTTGTTCACGTCGTTCGTTCTGGAGGGTGGTGATGTTAGCCTTGATTGAGGCCTTTTCTATGGGGTCCTCCATGGTTCGGAGGCATTGAGTCTCAAAAGCGAGGTTGTTATCGATTGTTGAGATTCTGCCTTCAATCGCTTTCTCGTCACGGCCGGCAAGGAGTGACAGACCAAATTGTTGGAGTTGGTTGCCGATGAGGGCGACAGCATTGGTTTGGTTTTCCATATTGGCATGGATAGAGGCCACTTGTCTTTGAACCATGCTATTGTTCTCACTTTGCTCTTTCCGAAAATCGGCAAGGTCATGTTTTAGTTCAGTGATGGCGTCGTTGACGAGACCGGCTCCGGCGTTAATGGTCGAGGCAGTGCTTTTGTGGGCAAAGCCAGATGAGTTCGATTCAAAAAGAAGCTTTTGGTCGGTAAGGTATGGGGAGTTGACGAAATAGGCGCGAAAGGCTTCAGTATCCTTGAGAACGATAAGAGTTGATTCCCAGGAGTCCATTGTGAAGATAAAGTATTCACGATCATGAGAGATGCGAGTGTCAAAGACACGGGTTGTTTTGGAAGCGTCGTTGTGAACATATTTGTAGCAGAGCCATTTTTCGATGATCTCGTGTAGGCCTTCATAATCGTTGAGGCCTCCAATGCAGAGTTCGAAGGGGTTGTTAATAGGGATGAATTTGGGAGGGGAGACATGGATTCCTTCTTTAGACAGTGACGGGATAACGTAGTAACTTGAGGCGAGGATGGATTCGACTGAGCGAGTGTCAGCGAGCGTGATATCGACTAGCCCGTTGTAGGATATGTATCCACCTATCATTCTGTGGCCTTTAGCTTCGAGGTGAGCGCGAATCTTGTCAGTAGCGCCAGCGGGAACTTTTTCCTTCGTATCAGCAGCACGGAAACGTACAGTCATACGACGGTCTTTCCCTTTCCTCTGAGGTGCCCACACAACTTCCCACGAGGGACGAGACTTACGCAGGGCATTCATCCAGTCCATCAGCAGATCAGGACGTGGGACAGAGTCAAGTGATTTGATCTCCTGTGCTAATTCGAGGTAGGCAGACGACGAGTGAGGATCTTGGGTCCGACCACCAGGAATGACCTCGACCGCTATGTCAGACAGTTCTTTCCCTTCATCACCACTAACGATCTCATCAATTGCTTTCTTGACAAGTTCAACGGGTTTCGCAAAGCCAGTTTTGTTGTCCGGGAGCACGTTGCGAATGAGCAGAAACATTCCACTCGAGCCAGGGAGGGGAGTGCTGTTCACACCGATGTCAATGTCAGGTGGGGGCGAGATACTTCTATGACGATTGGAGAGAGAGACAAGATGCATGAATGGGCGGAGTTTCTTCGGGGTGACAGGGTGTGAAGGCATCGATACGGTAATGTCGGTTCGGGATGGGTATAGAGTGGAAAGTTTCGAATGAAAAGCCCAGTTTTGATTAAGTCTATTTCGAAAATTGACGAAAATGTGAAAATTCAGTATGGGACGAAAGGCAGAGCACAAGGGAGTGTGATACAGCAGGTTTAGAAAGGGCTCCTGCACCTTACAGAGAGCTAGGGAACTGTAACGATATTGATGATGGTGGTTGTTGTTGTTGTTGTTGTTGTTGTTGTTGTTGTTGTTGTTGTTGTTGTTGTTGTTGTTGTTGTTGTTGTTGTTGTTGTTGTTGTTATCTTCCCTCTCAGAAGATGACATGTCCATGGACAATTCTCCTTACAATCTGAGAAAGGATACTGTTGAATCAAATTCAAAAATAACTTGTGTCAATGCATTGGAAGCTGCTGAAGTTAATCTCTGTATGTTTTACAAAATATTCGTTATTTGGTAGTAAGCTGAGATTGTTAAAGAACGACATCCGACAAAATCATTTGTCGATATGTTTAGTTCAATATTTGTATTTCATGCCATCGAGGATTTTATCCAGGGCCTACATTCTCATTTGGACAAAAAGCCTTCTGAAGACACTTGGTCGATAACACAGAATATTGCTATTATGATGGGGCTATTAAATAACAAGCCTTCTGAAACTGACCAAGTGTTTTTCTTCATTATTTAGGCTTCAAACTATTGGTAACAGCTGACATGGATGTGAGATGCACCCCGGCCACTCTTGCTGTGCTAACCTCCTCCTCCCCATTCAAATGGGATGTGAGGCTCTCGAGACAGGCTAGGGGGGTTCAGAGGGGAGCTGGGAGGCCTGTAGAGCAGGATAACCACCATGTAAGTACCCAGACACCCCTGTGAATGTGCCATGTCACACTGAATACCCCCCCCAACCCCCAAAAAGGCCTCACCCTCCAGCAGGGCTTCATGGCAATAACAAACAGCTGCAGCACCCCCCAACCACGATGGACAGTACAGCACCCGCCCCCATGCCAGTGAGCAGCTGCTCATGGGGTGGCTCATGGGTGGATGAACAATGAACAATGGGGATGGGAACAATGAACAACAGGGATGGGAACAACAAACAACAACAGACAACAAACAATGGGCAGGGGGACAGTGAAAGACGAACACTGAACGACAGGGGACTACAACAACAACAACAAATGACACACCACCTGCCCCTGCCCTAACAAGCCATTGCCCATAGGGTGGGTTGTGGGTGGGATGCCAGGGGATGGATGATGAACAACAACAGTGACCAACAACAGACAATGGGGACAGGAGGGGGAGGGGGAGGAAAGGATGATGACGACAATGACAACGGTGATTGATGGAGCACCCACCCCCACACTGATGAGCAACTGCTCATTGCATGGATGGCAGATGCACCAGGGGCCATACAATGATGAGAGGGGGGGGAGTATGTATCACAATTTGGAACAGGTGTGGTGTTTGTGGTGTTTGTGGTGTGGGTGTGGTGTGTCAAAAGTTACCTTGTGACCCATGCTAACCCTAAGTGTGAGTCAGGTTACTATGGGGTGTCTCAGTGCACCCCAGGGCATTCCAGGGCATCTGAGTCATGCACAGTGTGTCAAAAAAAGTCTGGGAACATGAGGTTACCCTGGGAAGACCTCAGGGCCAAAGCAATTTTCACAATGTACAGCTATGTACATGTTGCTGAACTCCTTTGGTTTCAGCTCCTTCTCCAGCATGTTTGCTACGTCGAACATGCTCTTTGTGGCCGTTCTCGTTAGTATCTCTTTTCGCCATTCACTAGTTATGTTTAGTGCTTTCCAAATCCTGATCTCTGCTGCCTTCTGTAAGGCCACAGTCGACGGAGGCTCTCCTTCATCCTCTGTAGTAGTATAGACATCCCTGGTTATATACCCGCTCGTCGGCGGTATATATGGGGTGTTCTTGTGTTGAGGTGTGGCTGTTTTGTCCGACAGTTCCATTGCCCTAGTCCCTGTACTTCGGGGTGTTATGCTCACTTTCATTTGTCTGGATGTGCTGGGGATGCGAGACTCTTGTCTGTCCTTGTGGTCCAGGCTTTCGACAGCAGGTGTCTTCCTGTAGATGCTATATGGGGTCGAAGTATTGTAATCAGGCCCTTGTGTTCCTGATTCGTCTCTTCCTTGCCATTCAGGTATAGCTGTTGGGTGTGTTTCTAGTGTTCGCAGGTCCGGTCCTATGGACCGAAAAAACGACTGCAACCCAACCCAACTGGACCAATTAGGACCGGACCTGTAGTCTATTTATGGACCGGTTTTTTTTGGTCCAGTTGCCAGTTGTCTAGTTTTCAAAAACATCATAGGACCGATGGAAAACTGGTTAAAATCGGTTGCAACTGGTTTGTAGCAGAGCCTTGTCTCGGACCACATTTTCACACATATTCCCATCAATTTCCGTCCCTGGACCATCAAAAACGGTTGAGAATTGGTCAAGATATGACCAGAAACATTTTATCACAAGTATTTGTCGTGATCAGAATGACTTTGATAACATTGCTTATACCTTGTGCAATGAAAATGTTGGGTACAAGGAGGTGGCATCCTGAGTATATTAATATCACACCTAACAATGTGTACCATGTATATTTCATTCATTTAACATCCCTGGCAAGTTACAATGGATTACAAACTACAGACACAACATCACAATGACATCATGTGATGTACTTTTGTTGTGGCCATAACTAGGTCAAATCTTGATAAAATCTCTTAATTCCTGAACCAAACGCCGGGGAATTACCATCCCTATCCCCCCCTATAATGGTTAAATGGTCCGGGTAGTCGTTGTTTAGGAATGTATGGGTTATATTGGTACAACAAATTTTATGACAAAAGACCGGTCTGAACTGGTCTTTTTTTGGTCCATTAACCAAAGTAGACCGGTCCTAGACAGTCCAGTTGCAGTTGCCCAATATTTGGGTTGGTCTGGTTACGGTTGCGGTTGCTGGTTGCCCCATTTGGGGTCAAAAAACTGGACTGAACTGGACCTTCGAACACTACGTGTTTCGATCGCCATTTCTCCTGTGTTGTCTACCGCATGCGGTGGTTTCTTGACGAGACCAGTTCTAGCCAGTGTTTGTGCCATAGCTTCTTTGGCTTGCGCTGTCATCAGGCTCTGCTTGGTTTTTGGGGTTTTTCCATTTTTGTAGAGTTGGTAGTTGCCTTGTTAGGGATGGCTAAGGTGTTTGTTTTTGTTTTTGTTTTTTGCTAAGTGCTGGGTTCTCCTGTTGAATATCACTATCGATGCTGAAGCCTGCTGAAAGCTCAAAAAAGTGTAAAGGTTGTAATCCTTTACTAGAGGTCTTCTCATCACAAGATACCAGAGCTTGACCAGATATGTGGATTAAGCTAGTATGCGTAGTGACAAAAGAAAGAACTGCTTATGTAATATCTAGTGTGATTACTAACAGTCCTGGGGCTTAGCAAGGTAGGTATCTGCAGTACCTCCTGTTACATTTGGCCAGGTCTAGTAGGGGAGCCATAGCCAGCTGCAAGAGGGAGAGTGGGATATAGCATCTCTCATCCTGAAAGATATTGGCATGAACTGGCAATGAGCAATCTCCTAGTGTGTGGGAACCAGATAGATTGGAATGACCAAGTACTACAGGGGGCAGGGGAGGAGGGAACCGTGGTTACAATGTATTTTCTTCTGTGGCTGTGAATCTTCAGCCGGCTTGCTTAATCACCATTTGGTCTGCCTCATGAGATAACTTGAAAATATATTGATGAACCTAACTCATTTACTATAGCAATACATTAGTCACCAAACTGGTAAGCCAGTCATAGTGTTTTGAATGATATCTTACACTTCGCTAGACAACAATCTATACCACCTGGAATCATCAAGACCCCCCCTTCTGCCCCTTATCCAGCAACTATATCAGATCATCTGTCAAATCCCTCCACCTCCTCAAGCACTACTAATTCCATCATACTTTCAGCAAGTCATAGTGCCTGTGGATGATGATCATCCAATTCCCCCAATCCCCAGCTAGACATATCCGAAGCTTCAGCCAGTCCCTGACATCCCTCGAATTGCAATGATTGCTGGCAGAAAGCACAAGGCCACATCAGCAAGGCAAGAAATTGAACAAGATGTCTGTGGAAAGAAACAAAGAAAGGAGGATGCAGTTGAAAGCAATGGGACTGAGGAGAATGATGAAGAGGGTGAGGATCAGGGTGATGTTGAGAAGGACAAGTTGGTTGATGAAGGAGCTGGCAAGCAGAGTGAGAGAGATTCACTGCAGGGAACCGTGATGTGGAAGGGGAAGCAGAGAGTTATAATGGCCAACATTCCTGATGATGGGATGGATGTTGATGGTCATCTCGATGAATCTTACATTGATGCCTCTGCCACTTGCAAGCACACCCATCCAGCTCCTGTTGCATCAGTCCATCATCCAGTTGTCAAGATTAGAACCGAACCAGACAAGAGCAAGAAGCCTAAATCAAAAGCCCCAAAGAGCCAGCTGATGATCATGGACAAGACCAACAACAAACCTGCCCACCCATGTGCTGTGCCTGAGACATTCACCACCTCTTCCACCCTCCCCACATTCCCAACAAATGGTCTGTCAGACACCCAACTCAAATTATCACAGAGGTCACAGACGAAAAACACAGATCCCAGCAATAAAGTTCCAATGCTTAGCTCGACACAATGCACCAACTGCAAGTGGGACCACATCATTTGCTGGACAGTCACTGGATCTACAGCCTGCCTGAACTGCAGGTATGTGAAGAAGAGTTGCTGGCCAAATGTGGGCCCCACCACAAAGAAAAAGGATGATGTGAAGATGGAAGGAGCCCAATGAACGTCTGGCAAGAGGGCCACAGCAAAATCTACAAGATCTGAAGAGGCTGCATCTTCAAGTAAATTGAACATAACTGTGCCCTGTTCAGCTGTCCCTCAACCTCCCCCAAATGCATCCATCACATCGGCTGCCATTTCACTTCCTGCCACAGCTCCTCTTTGTCGACTTGCTGCTAGCTGGTCAGAAGATCCCACAACATCCAAGCCTGACACCATCACTATGACAAAGAAATATTCATGTTCAGCATCTTGAGCCATGACAATGAAGGCACCAATGGCACATCCCCAGAATGCAGCAGCCACTGCATCCATTGGACCTGCAGCACCTGCCACCATAGTGGCATCTGCCCCCTTGCCTGCAACTGTGCCTGACCCACTCATCTGCTTACCACAGTGTTTGGAACACATTTCTGGCTGAGTCTTTGCCCAGCCACATTGGCCTATGTTTTAAAAATCCATTTCTGGCCAAGGTGTTTGGAACCCCTTCACAGCTGTGTTATTGCACAGCCACCATTGCTGAGGTTTCGCAACTACTATGGCTTAGAGTTAGTGAATGTATTACAACCAATTGTTTAAACCGCATTAGTTGCTAAATATATGCACAGCCACATCACCTGGTGTGTTCAGAACTCCTTTCTGGCCAAGGTGTTTAGAACTCCATTCTGGCTGAGCTGTTTAGAATCCCTTTCTGGCCAAGTGGTTGCAAAGTCCCTTTGGCAAAGGTTTTGAAAACCTATTTTCTAATGAGGGTTTCCACAGCTGCAGTGGACATTTGGCAAGACTACTATAGACAATACTTTCAACCCAAACTATAGCTAATTATTTCACCATTTTCAATGAGGTTCCAAACCTCCACTACAGCTAATGTTTTGCAAATCTACATTCATTTCAGCCATGTCTTTGAAAACCCACTTGTAGCTAAGGTTATGTATTTGATGATGATGGCAATACTTGATATATTTCTTAACCATTGCCCTATAGCTATCATTTACTAATGCAAGAATGGCGCTCTGTCTCATACACAGTGTTTATACTACCTGGGAATTTGGATGCATGTGCAGCACTGTATCTTCACTGGTCCAGAGTTGTGCTTTTTGTGCTTCAGACACAAATTACATGTTCCTTCTGAGCAACATATGCAATCCAAGGCCAACTACTTTCCTTCTATTTACCAGCTTACTATATGATACATGCATGTAGGATAGCTTAGTCCCAACTTGAATATATATCTCAATATAATATAGGCATGTGTATTGAATCTACAGCTAGTTAGTTTCTGCATATTAATGGCATTGAATCAACAAAGCTTCATTGGATTGATATGAGTTTCAGATGGCTTTTCATATGTTAGACCTAGAGTCTATATGTTAATTGATTATTTAGTTCTTATACATCATGTTCTACCTCTAGACCATTCAAATCTGTACTGATTCTCATGTCACTAGCATGAAAAGCTGCAGATTAATAAGAACTATCTATCAGAATATGTTTCACCATGGGCTGCATGACCCTTGTTGCATTATTGAATATTAGTTAATCATCAATGCCTGCTATGTATTTAGCTGACTTATCTCATATCATATCTGGAGAGTACAAATTGTACTACAGTATTTTGCACAAATTTAGCTACAGTGGGTTGCCAGCCATGGGTTCTGAAAACATTGGCCAACATGGCTGTGCAATTACTTAGCTGCTACTGCAGTCTAAACAATCAGTTGTAATATATTCACTAATTCTTAGCCATAGAAGTTGCCAGACCTTAGCCACAGTGGCTGTGCAACAACTTGGCCAGAAAGGGGCTGCAAACACCTTGGCCAGAAATAGGTTCTGGAAACATCAACTGATATGGCTGTGCAATTACTTAGTTGCTACTGCAGTTTAAACAATCAGTTGTAATATATTCACTAATTCTTAGCCATAGAAGTTGCTAGACCTCAGCCACAGTGGCTGTGCAACAACTTGGCCAGCAAGGGGCTGCAAACACCTTGGCCAGAAATGGGTTCTGGAAACATCGACTGATATGGCTGTGCAATTACTTAGTTGCTACTGCAGTTTAAACAATCAGTTGTAATATGTTTACTAACTCTTAGCCATAGAAGTTGCCAGACCTTAGCCACAGTGGCTGTGCAACTACTCAGCTGGAAGGAGGCTGTAAACACATTGGCTGGAAATGGGTTCTGAAAAAATCAGCCAATGGGTCCTCAGCCTAGTTGTCTGTATTGACTTGTCATATATTTTGAGTGTGCCTGGCCAACCTGTGTTCATTGAGTTGTATATTTGTTTATGGTGCTCAGCCTAGTCATTTGCATCAAATTTTCAAATATAACGAGTCAGCCTGGCTAAAACATGTCCATTGGGTTGTATAATTGCTTAAAGATCCTCAGCCTAGTTGTCTGTATCTACTTGTGAAATATTTTAAATATGCCCAGCTGAACCATGCTCATTTAGTGGTATATTTGTTTGATGGTGCTCAGCCTAGTCATCTGCATTGACTTTCCCAATATTCTGAGTTATTCTGGCTAAACCATGTCCATCAGGTTGTATAATTGCTTAAAGATCCTCGGCCTAGTTGTTTGTATTGACTTGTCAAATATTTTGAGTGCGCCTGGCCGAACTGTGCTCATCAAGTGGTATATTTGTTTGATGGTGCTCAACCTAGTCATCTGCAACAATTTGCCCGATACTTTTAGTTTGTCTGGCTGAATGGTTTCTATTGAATTATACACCAGAACCTATATGTCAGGTCAATCTGTTGATGATGGGTTATATTTGTATATAGATCGATCATCTGGAGCCATGATATATGGGTCAAAAGCCACATTGGATCATTGTCTACTATGAATTCAAGTCACTACTATGTGGGTATTGATGTCATAACCCAGTCACCTTATACAATCTATGGTTCCTCCTTAGCATCAACTTTTGGTTGACTGTTGGCCATGAGATTTCAGTAGACAATACAAGTTAAATTGTGCAAATATAAGTTATATGATGCTCATGTTTATTGTCAATTATCTTGTTGAGAGCTTCTTGTACAGACATGAGAATATATGATGAAAAATCAACGTATGTAGAATAAAATATGAGATATCTTAAGAATGAGATGCTATAGGCCTCATTTGCAAGATAAGTTTGTGCTATCTAATTACAGTAATACTTTGCAAAATATGACCTCTGGATTAGAGTTTATTTTGCAAGCGATTGGGTATGTAGTTGAAGAATATATTGGAAAAAGTTAACCAGGTCACCTCCTACACTCCCAGGTCACTACATAAGCTTTGAGTGACCCTCATATTCCACAACAGGCTTTTTTTTGAAAAGCAGTTGTTCCACCAAGCAACTTTACTACTGTGTGTACCATCAGGTTATCATAAGAAGAAATGCAAAGTTTGTGTGAATGCTGGGCAGGATGAAAGTGACTGCCCTTGTGCAGGTAACTCAGCTGGTGCTGTGATAATAATGCATCATATTGTTGACCTACTCTTCAGGCAATGTTACACATTACACAAATAGTTGATCTCTTCAGTGCTTCATGAGCACATGTTGAGCATTACACAGAAAAGATTTCTTCATGCCCCTTAAAATAGATACCCTTGGTGCCTATAGTTAAGCTAATATGTACACATTGGGAGATTATACATAATTGAATGTTTGAACCCTTAAATCAATTTCAGTGATCTTAACTTGTCTTACGAAAGTCTGACAAGTTTTGAGGTGGGTCAAGCCTGCCATGACCTCCCTGTTTCCAACCCGGAGTTTTACACTGAGCTGATTGGACAACAGTCTCAACCAAAGGTGCCTTCATTGAGTGCTGAGGAAGAGGGATCTGAAGATCTCAAGGAAAGCAACCTCAACATGTTTGGGAATGACAGTGAGGTACCACTGAGAGAAGTTTTTAAGGTTCACATTGAGCCCCTCATCAAAAATGCTGATGTTTGAATGGAGGTCGATGATCATGACTATACTCTCAAAGATGGGGGAGGCTTGATCTCTAATGTGGATGCTGAGACAGCTTTCACCAAGTCAGTTAACAATGTAATGGTTGATGCCACTCCTCATGGTTGTGGCCTATGGAAGAAAAAAAAAAAAAGTACTTTATTCATCCAATTGGTGGACTGACAACTCAAACTATGATAATGACTCTTGATATTCATGTACCTTCTGTGGCATAGAAGAAAAATTGCATTTTTAGCCTAGGGACATTTTGGTTTGTAACACTCTTTAGAGAGATTTGTTATGCATTACAACCCCATAATTTCTTCTCTTCACCACCCCTTGTTATGTGTTACATGAAGACTAGGTCAGTTCAGTAGTAATTACAAAACCATGGTGCATGTATGTTGATAGTAATCATACAGGGTGTGATGCATCACTCTATACATTCCCTGGCCCCATAGTGAAGCATCCCTCTCTGAGTAGTAGCTTTGATGCATCACATACACTCAGGCTGATGTATCATAAATTAGAATAACACACAGACACACAGACTTGTTATATTATTTGAATGACAAATCTGCATTTTTGCACATGTCAGAATGGCTTAAAAAAACATTCCCTGGTCTCAAAACATTGATTTTCTGGCCTCAAATCAAAATCATTCCCATAAGAACCCTGTGCTCTTCTTTTGATGCACACAAAGAAGGCTGACCATTTGATGACCCCCCCCCCCTCACTGTGCTCAGGGGGTCCCCCAAGCCAGGTCTAGGGATGCCGCAGTCCGGTTCCAAACCAAAGTTCAAACCTGAACTTTTTAGAACCGGACCAAAAGTTCAGTTCAAAGTTCAGGTGACTAGCAGAAGCGGACTGAAAGTTCAGTTCTGGGTTCGGGAAAAGTTCAAAATCTCTGAACCTGGCTGAACCTGGTTTGAACCGAACTTTTTTCGAGGTTTATCATGTATTTTTGGTAATTATAGAGGAGAATATTTGGTGTTGTGTGCACAAGCCATGTCTGTTGCATCTTTGTTGATTGTTGATGCATTGTTTACCTACATTTGCCCACACTCACTCACTGCCCTCGACGACTGTATCACAACCACCACCTTCCCTCACTTGCAAACAGCTGGGGGTGGTTCTTTGCTGGGATTTCTCCTACACCTGCCACATCACCTCACAGCCACCATGTCACAGCAACTGACAAAAAGGGTGAAAGAGTGCACAGGGGGAATGAGTGCACAGTGGGGGCCCAAACAACATTGTTTGGGCCCCAGGTATATTTTTCTTTTCTTTTCTTTGTTTTATTTAATAACAATATGTTTTTAAGATGTAAACCACTTGCCAACACCCTTATCCGCTAATGAAAGCCACTGCTCACAGGGTGCTGGTTCCCTACCCCACCACCTATGAGACAACACCACACCTGTGAGCCACTGCTCATGGGGTGGACCTTCTGTGTCACCAGGTGCAGGGGCACTGTCCCTGGTCCACCTTGCCTGCCAGGATGCCGCTGATGGTACTCAACCCGGAAACCCAAACAAAACCCCTAAATGAGTTCATTGTAACCTCGTGCCATCAGCACGAGAAATCACTAGTCGCGAGAGAGAAAGCTAACAAGACCAAGATGTAACAAGCCCAAGATATGGATTTCAAGGCATTGTGAGCGGTAGTACTACTAGTCGTAGATGGTGGTCAATAGCTAAGTGATGTTTTCCCCCCTTCCATCTGTTAGTGCGTGCGTGGTAAATATGAGTAAATAGATGTAACTATGGACCATCGTTACACCCTCCCCCCCCTTAAAAAATTTCAAACCCAAACCTCAGCAACAAAAGAAGAAATAGGTAAAAAGGCTCGAGCTCGGGTGCATTAAAAACCCCATTGGGAAAAAGCTACCAGCTGGCAAACGAAATTGAAAGGCTATGTACTTGCAACCAGTTCCCGTCTTGCCAACCAGATGTCCAGGGCCTCACAGTCGGAAACTTCACAGCTTGGTAACCAGCAGTCTTCTTCTGGACCATAGCCAATCTACCGAACCAGGTATTGCACTCCTCGGCCCCTTTTGTGTTCATCCAATATCCTGTCCACAAAATACTCTTCTTCGTCATCGACGAAAACAGGCGGCGGTTCTACAAGCTCCCGCCCAGGAAAGAGTTCTCTGTCGTTTTCCACGAAAGGACGGACTTGCGAAGTGTGGAATGTCGGAAAGGAGTTTGGGTGGTTTGGCATATCGATGGTCACGGTCAAGATTTCGGGCGCAGTGTCTGTTACAACATGAGGTCCATCGTATCATGGCATGAATTTGGCAACACGTTTCTCGTCCTTGGCCTTGTAGTCCTGTCTTCTGTGTAATGTTGATAGAACCACCCGGCCTCCTATTTCGAATGGGAAAAGGTCAGTATGATGGACATCCGCAGCAATTGATTGGGAGATCTTAGCACAAAGCATATTATCCTTTGCCTCTAACAGGTCAAGCTCCAGTCGTTTGATTACCGACGTAGCACGAATGTCAGTCACCCCATCCAGGCCGGCCATGAGTGGTGGAATAACGCATGGTGATCGCCCCATTCGTAGTTGGAAAGGTGAAAAACCTGTTGACGCATCAATGGTATTCATCATGTTGAATGAAATGCACCAATGGTAACACCCGACGCCACCCTGTTTGGTTCCGTTCAACATGGTACCTGAGGCATTGATTAATCGTCTTGTTTGATCTCTCACTGGCTCCATTGGATTTGGGGTGGTAGGCTGTCGACATCTTCAGTTTTACGCCAGTCAAACCATGCAACACTTGCCAGAATTTCGAAACAAATAGTTTGTCGCGGTCAGAAACGATCTCCAGGGGAAGACCATTCTCGCAATACCATGTGTCAGAGAATAGAACTGCTAATTCCTCCGCCGTGATATCTGTGCGCGTTGGAACAACTCGCACATCGCTGTTCAGACAATCAGTGAAAGAGATGATGCAGTTAAAGCCTTCATCTTCAGGAAGCAGCCCAATGAAATCTATGGCCATGGAGTCCCTGCGGTTGTCAGGTATCGGCAGAGGGTGTAGCAGGCCTGTCAGTTTTTGGGTACTTCCCTTGTTCCGTTGGCAGTCCGCACAGCCTGGAATGTATGCATGTTCCAGGTCACGACGCATGTTCGGCCAATAGAACAATTCACATAGGGATCCGTAAGTTTTTGCGAATACAAAATGCCCTAGCATGTCATGAGAGAGATGGAAAAGCAATTCACGTATGTTTGCTACCTGCGGAACAATCAACCTGTTCCCCATGTATAGTAAACCATCTGTAAGGCAAACACCATGCGGCAAGAACTCGGCGTCCAACAGCTTTTTACACCAAGGGTTCTTCACATAGTTGTGTCATATGTCAGATAGTAGTTCAGTATCAGCCGCAATCGTCAATGTGGCTGCTGCAGATGTGACTTCTGGTAACGAATTGCAGCTGGTTGCCAAGACATGTGCACATGCACATGGGCCGTTGTCACCCTCAAGCAGTAATTCCACCTCCTCCGTTGTACAAGGGTAAGGCTCAGTTGCCTGCATTTCAGGGTCAAACAATGTTCGGGAAAGTGCATCGGCTACAGTATTTACTTCTCCTTTCATGTAAACAATCTTGCAGTCATATTGGGACATGAACTCCATCCATCTGGCCTGCCGTCAACTCAGATCCTTTTGCGTATCAAAGTTCTCCAGTGTTTTGTGGTCAGTGTAAACCAAGACCAGCACTCCAATCAGATCTGAGCACCATTTCTTTAGTGCACGGATGATTGCCAACATTTCTTTTTCGTGGACGGGGTAGTTCAACTCGGCACCTTTGAATGTCATTGAGTCAAAGGCCACAGGTCGTGCCGTCTCCCAAGTTAAAGGCAAAAGCTTCACATATTCATAAAGGTGGCTATCAGAGCTAGACGTGTTATTCAGTGCCATGGAGATCGGGAGAGGCTTGTGCAGGCGGAAACGACGGAGACCAAGCAGTTCAACCAGTGCAGGTTCGATGAGTACCACATGTGCACCACAATCAAGCATTCCAGTCACTGTAACAGTGTCATCAGCAGCAGGACCCAATAACGAACAGATCCACTGCAAATGCCTAACTGTAAGAGGGGCACTCACGTCTTCCTCAGACTCTGAGCCAGCACCCAGCACCGCGCTAGGCATGACAGCGCCCACAAGCGACAAATCGGCATCCTCCACATCTTTGATATGGGAAGTAGACATAATGATGCCAACCGTCTTGTTGGCACCCGCACCCCCACGTTTGTACCCAAGCAGAACCTCCTCTGTCAGCTCCTTGTAGTTGCGTGGGTCAGGGAAATCAAAGGGGCAATCAGATGCTCAGTGGGTCTGATAACCACGGCGACATTTCATGCATTCCTGGTGTTTGTGCAAAAGCGAACATTCGTTGTCAGTAAGATGAGGTGGTTTCATACGGGAGCTGCCCACATTGGTCAAGGACACCTGGGCCTTAAATGCAGGTGTTGTGTTTGCTGCACGGCTATTTGTACCCAGTGCTTGTCGTTTCGGTGCGCGTTGAAAGTCTTCACTTGCTTCAAGGTAATGTTTCATGTCGTGAGTGCGTTCCTCAGCAAGCTTATGCACTTCGGCAATCCACATCGCGAGACGGGCTTCAGGAGTCTTCATACCAGTTGTGTCGACAGCCCCTTCTACGATGTCTTTGATCTTATGGTTCTTGCAGCAGGTACAGAGGTTGACATCAAGGAGGCTATCAAGTTGGAAACGCAGCAAGTCTTCAGAGAAATGGTATTCGGTGCCACGTAGAATAATATTCGTGTGACGTATGTCATTCACCCATTTGGCAAACGAATCAGAAGGCCAGAGACGCACGTTACAAATGCAAGCGTGCAGCTCGTCATCCCAACCGTCTGTCAAAAATTCCCTATGCAAGCTCTTCATGAATTCGGCAAAAGAAAATGAGGTGAGTTCAGAACGATGTGTTGCCACCCAATCTCTTGCACGCATGTCTTTCAGACCAGGCAATATGGCAGCAATGTGATCCGTCTCCTCCAATGTATTATTCACAGAGAAGAAATCCTCGCAAGCCATCTCCCACTGACGCATCACCATAGGTGACACCTCGCCAGGGGTAAGTAATGGGATATGTTTGGGTTCAGCGTGCAGGCATTTGGCAGGAGTGTTGGCAGACATTGAATGTGACGTGAGGGGCAGGAAATCATAGGAGGAATCGGAATCAGAGTCGTCGCAAGTATCGGTCGTTGTATGCGTGTGAGAATGGGGGTGTATGTTCGCAGCTATATGCGCCTCGCTACCTCCAATCAACGAGGATGAAGTGTCGGTTGTGGTTGGACTTGGTGAGGTCAATGGCGAGGGCGGTATATGCGCCTCACTACCAGCATTCTGTACAGATTGATGCTCGACAGTGGCTGCAGCTGCAGGCGGTGACAATAACGGTGAGGAGCGGGGGAGCAGCGGTGGAGAAACAGTAGTAGCGCTGATTTCAGGCATAACAGCAGCTGTTTCAGGCATGGCAGCGGATGTGTCAATGACACCTAATGCTTGACAACGTGTCAACAGCAGGATGGGCAGCAACTCAAGGCAATGGTAGGCACGACGGCCTAGTCAATGGCAGGTGTGAGATATCAGGAAAAAGTGAGGATTACTCACTGAAGCAGTCAGTCCCTCTTGAAGGCAATGTTAAAAAAAAAGTGTAACCTCGTGCTGTCAGCATGAGAAATCACTAGTCGCAAGAGAGAGAGAGAGAGAGAGAGAGAGAAAAAAAGCTAACGAGACCAAGATGTAACAAGCCCAAGATATGGATTTAAAGGCATTGTGAGCGGTAGTACTACTAGTCGTAGATGGTGGTCAATAGCTAAGTGATGTTTTCCCCCCTTTCATCTGTTAGTGCGTGCGTGGTAAATACGAGTAAATAGATGTAACTATGGACCATCATTACATTCGTTTGGTATAACACGAGCTAGAGGAAGGATGTGTGGCTATCACCCACACCGTGGGTAATTGGGTAATGGTGCAAATGATGTATGAAGGTGATATGAATAGTCCGATGTTGCTAAATGAGAGTCCGATGTTGCTAAACGAGAGTCTGATGTTGCTAAACGAGAGTCTGATGTTGCTAAACGAGAGTCTGATGTTATTTCGGACATGCTATGAAGGTCCAATGAAGCTCGAAGAAATTCGAAGAATCTCGCAAACTGTAGGAGACATTTAGTGACAAAGATAGGAACAAGGATATACTAAAATGATCGCAATGATGAGACAATAGAGATGAGGGCGATGAGGGGTGCAATGATTGAGAGATACGATGAAATATGAGGAAGTTAGTGACGCTTTCACAAAACTTCGGACTAGAACAAGCGCTAAGTTTAGAGCTGTGCTCCTTAACTCAAGCGGAATGGGTGAGGGTTACTACTGCGCAATCCTATTGTTCTCCAGTGACTAGTACAGGAATATATACATCCTACAAGAATATACTAAAAGGGGGAATGAAGGTCATGAGATCAGACATGAGGCTATGAAATATATCTACATCAAAATGAAGACAAAGAACAAGGAACCGGAACTAAAGCGAGGATCAGGGGCTCCAACTGAGTCGAAATGGGACTGTCCTATTGTTGTGGTGCTGCAGAATTGACCAAATGCATTGTTGTCTCCTAAAATGCCCATATCTCCACATGTATATGTCCGAAACGGCTGTCGAAAGGTTCAAAAACACATCGCATGTTGGTACGAATCATGACGAGAGGAGTCCGATCACGATGGTGTGGGTCCGATGTAGTCCGAAGAACCTCGAGGTCCACAAAGTCCCGTTCGAAGCTGCGATCAAACTGCGATAAATGCGAAATAACTTCGGAGGTCTGTAATGAAGTTCGGAGGTTCGCAATGATGATCGGACTGTACATAGAGGTTCGGAGTAGCTTTGCAAAGTGCGAACGAATGGTCTGAAGCACATATTCCATGGGTATACTGCGAGGCGGCCCTATCAACGGCCTGGGTGGTTTTAAATGGGCGAGAGGTTGGAGTCTTCAGGAATATATAGATCATACAAGAATATACTAAAAGGGGGAATGAAGGTCATGAGACCAGACATGAGGCTATGAAATATATCTACATCAAAATGAAGACAAAGGACAGGGAACCGGAACTAAAGAAGGATCAGGGGCTCCAACTGAGTTGAAATGGGACTGTCCTATTGTTGTAGTGCTGCGGAATCGGCTAAATGTGTTGTTGCCTCTATGTCCGAAATTTGAAAGGTTCTAAAACACATTGCATGTTGGTACGAATGATGATGAGAGGAGTCCGATCACGATGGTGGGGGTCCAATGTAGTCCGAAGAACCTTGAGGTCCACGAAGTCCCATTCGAAGCTGCGATCAAACTGCGATAAATGCGAAATAACTTCAGAGGTTCTAAATAAACTTCAGAGGTACAAAATGATGTTCGGACAGTACATGGGGGTTCGGAATAGCTTTGCGAAGTGCGAATGAATGGTCCGAAGCAGATATTCCATGGTTACACTGTGAGGCGGCCCTATCACCACTGTGAGCAACTGCTCACGGGCTAGATCCCCACACAGCCTGATGATGACAACTTGGTGTCATCATCGTCATTTTCCCCTGGCCCCTCCCACCTGGCTGGCCCACTCTGGAGACAACACCCATGCCTGCGAGCCACTGCTTGCGGGGTGGTGGATCATCTGGCAATGACACTGCCGCGAGCCACTGCTCGTGGGGTGTATCCCTACACCAGCCCTGATGACAACAACGTCGTGTCATCATTGTAATCAGCTCCTGTACTTGAAGGAGCCTGCAATTGCAGGTCTTCTCAGATGCAGGAGCTGTTGGTGGACAACACAACAGGAGATGGCAGGTATGGGTACAGTCAAAAGCACCCACAGTTCACTGCCTATATGGGGTACTTTCAGCCTCACTGTCATGTCTTGATACTAGTAAAGTGGTCTTTGTAGGTATCTTGTGGTCTATGTTGCTTAGAACTAAATTGGGGATGTTTGATGATTTTTAGTCTAAAAAAGTTCAGTTCTAGGTTCGGACCCCCTGAACCTAGAACCGAGCCCTCCTGAACCTGAACTGATGGTCCGGTTCAAGGTTCAGCACATCACCTGGACTGAACCTTAAGTCTGGTTTTTGGTTCAGCAAAATCTTTGAAGAACCGGACTGAACCAAACTTCAGCATCCCTAGCCAGGTCATTTCAGGTCAGCACACTAAAGCCTCATTTGTGCGTTTCCACCATCCTGGCTAACCCTAACAGCTAACTGAACCCTAACTAGTATGCCCCTGGCAGCATGTGAACACACCCTAACCAAACTAACTGGTACTTCCCCCAGTGGCATGGTAATGTGCAAAATCAAACACTGATGCATCAGTAAAGTAGTAATATGTAACTATCAATTGATGTACATGCACCACAGTTTTGTGATTACTACTAAAATATGATACATCACTCTCACAGCATCTGGTGTTCTGAGGTGCACGAGGAACGAGGGCTTATGCAGAAGTTAGTCTATGTATCACGTAATCAGAGTTGTGGCATTATTCTTCTTTCCTTTCGCCGCAACCTCTGATACTTGGCTCAGCTCTGGCTAGAGCTTCTCCTTCGTTTCTTTTGCTTGTTTCTATCTGATACTATCTAAGCCTACGACTATGTCCATTTTAATCGACCCCAGTTCTTTACAATGCCCCGATTTCGCTCATGAGATATACCTTCAAGCAAGAGCCAACCTGGTGAATGATCAAGTCGACGACGCAGCGGCTGCAGAGAGGTTGGCAGAGATGTGGATAATTATTAACCTGACTGATCAAGCTCGATATCAATTACAACTCCACCAGCAGACAACAGAGGACGAAGTGCGACGCCAAGATGCAGAAGAAGCTCGAGAGTTGAGAAGAGCTGAAGAGTTAGCCGAGAGAGATGAGCAGAGGAAGGAGGAAAGGAAGAAGAACAAGATGAAGTTCATACCGGTTCCACAACGCGGCATTCCTTTGCAGCCGGCAGTCATTGCATCGGCCGTTGCGACTCAGAAATTAGAGAAGGGCGATTTTGTCCCTTTGTGGTATTTCACTAACAAGGGTATAGAGGACGCAGCAAAGGCTTTCAGTGTTGTGGACGACGAGGCTATGGTACTAGCGAGGAACCCTGATGGCACCACCTCGCCTACTCCCGCTTCTGCCACCAAAGAAGAGAAAGGCCTCATCGAAGATCAGGACCTCCTATGGGAGGACTTCTGCATAGCCTCGTCTAGAATGATTGATGCGATTATCAGAGCAGAATGGCCTGATGACCGAGTCCGCATGATGACAGATTTCTGGAGTGGGGTCCAGACACACCCGTTCCGTGCTTCGGGGGAACCATTGGATAAGAGGGCCCTCTTAGTATATCAGGCGCAGCAATGCAAACTCTGGCACCAGACAATCCGGTCCCCAGGCCACGGATACAGTATAGCCATCATCAACGAAGAGATCTTGCGGCAAACCAAGGAGAAGTTATTCTGGATTGAGCGTGGTCGGAAGGAGAGAGATTCCCAGGTTCATCATTAATCTTTTCTGCTGATACCAAAACTGACTGGACTCTTCAATTTCTGGCCATTTTTCTTCTCTCGTGAACCCTCGTATCTCGCTGCCCACTACGTATTGGTTATTGCCTACTGCCTACTGCCTTTTGCCTTTTCGCCTGCTGCCTTTTCTTTTTCTTCGCCTACTGCCTACTGCCTACTGCCTACTGCCTACTGCCTATTGCCTTCTGCCTTCTGTGCCGGTTTTTTCTTGCCTCCCATTTGCCTTGTACTCAGAATGATTAACGGAGCTATGATCCAGTCCTGCCACGACGAGGTGGACAGCCCCCAAAT